>JANHAO010025507.1:0-11335 GCA_026873985.1 Saraca asoca
ATTACCTCTTGCATTTCTGTGACAGTTTCTGTTTACCTGTTTTTCCTACCATTTAAGCTTCTGATAAACAACCCCCCCACTTATTTATCTCCTAATTAGATTGCTAATATTAGAAGATCCAAGGGCTCGACCTGGGCTACCTTATACTGCAAAAAGTATTGGGGAATCCAGCTTATAAATCTTCTAATTTGACTGAACTCGGCATTCCGTCACCCGTTAGCAGACTCTAAGTCTTCTATTTACCGTTTCGAGTCTAGCATTTGTCATATGGGCTTCATGATTCGACTGTTGAATCCTTCTCATCAGTAGGAGTCTAGGTTGCAGATAGGTGACTCGAGGTGTTCATGGCCTATCGCATAGGAAGCTGTTAGCCTTAGGTTTTGGTAAGGTCTAGTTATAGTGACCTGACCAGTCTTTTTCCTTTGTGTAGATGGGCGTAGGTCATGGAAGCTACTGTCCTCACTGTAGGAATGAAGATGATGAACTTGGCTCCTCAGCCTAGAGTGCAAGGTTAATGCAACGCCCTAGTGGAGTGACATCAAGGAGTGGGGAGGTTGTCAGGGATTTTACTGCCCGTTCAAATCCTATCGAGGTCCAAGAGGTCATTGCAGATCTACGACCATTAGACCATCATGTGTTTAGTACTCATGCTTCCTCTATCCATTTTCACAAGTTGTAAAAAGTGGTCTGAACATATCGGATCCCTAGGGGGTGTCATCTCATGACTCCATCTCTGAACGATCACGCGACCTATCTGCCTTCGAGATTCATTGCTATTAGTTTCTTGCACCTCATGGTAGGTCTTAGGTTTCTAATCCATCCTTTTATTATTTATTTTCTGAACACAATGAGGCTCAGTCCAGCCCAACTTACTTTGAACTCGTTCACCTAGCTTATTTCACTGGCACTGATTTATTCAGGTAATGGCTTTTCATCACCATAAGTTGAGGTTCTATGCTATTTGTTTAGCCTTAGGTGCATTAGCACATCGGACAGGCTTTATTACCTCACGGCTTGGCCGACGACACCTAAAAAGATTTTGTCGTAGGGGGATGCTAAAGGGAAATCTAATGCAAGACATTATAAGACCTGATGATTTTATATCTCGTGTCCCTCCTTGCGTGATCTCAAAAACTTTAGATTCATTATTACTCTAATAAGCGAGCTTAGAGTCACAAACTTAGTCTTATCCACATTTATCCCTGATCATAACTTGTCTTATTTTGCAGACGGGATCGGCCAGAAACCAGTTTTGTGGGCAGAAGAACTTAGAGTCTTGGATCGATTCGCTTCCATCAAGGACCTTGAAAATGATTTTCATTTCAACGATGATCTCCTTTGGTTCCACAAGCTTGCTCTAGCCAAAATTACTGAAGTTACAAAGGAGATAAGTATTCATCTGGATACTGGTCCATCCAGCCAACTTCTCAGATTACAACAGAATGTTGGAACTCATTCTAAGGTCATCGCCCTCTGATGATGAGGAGATCACTCCGAACCCCATTGTGGCTATAGCCCCCACTGTTGAAGACCAGCCTTTGGCTCTGGGGACTAAACCTTCGCATGAGTCAAATCCTACTTCTCAACCTAAGGAGGTAGTTAAGGTTACTTTTTAGCCTGAGGTGGCAGTCAAGACTAAGGGTATTGCTCCTCTCGAGCCCTCTTCCAAAAGATGAAGGGTGGAAAAAGGGAAGAAAAAGGTTGCTCCTAAGAAATGGACTGTGTTAGAGGCTATAACGGAGCCATCGATTGAGCTAGACTCCAAGATGAGGGAATACATCAAGATTCTCATTGATAATATCTACACAATCTTGGGGTCCTGTAACAGGATCAAAGTGTTGGAGGTCGAGGAGTGTGTCCCTGAGAGAATTTTGAGCTATGCAGCTCGTCATCACCTGGTGGTAAGTGAAGTCATTCCACTTTAGTTCTTTCATTTATTACGCAATCTAACTTGGCTGACTTTTCGGGGTTTGCTTGCGATGATGAAAATAGAGGAAGGCCTCTATGCCTAAAATAAGGAAATGGAGGACCTAAAAAATAAGCTGGCCGTTACTTCTGCCGAGGTATTGGATCTGAAAGAGAAAGTCAAGAATGGTGAGGCTGCCTTGTCCCATGCAAAAGTGGATCACAAGGCTATTGTAGTGAATCTTGGCTTAACCACTAATGACCTGGCCAAGGTAAAGATTGACCTAGACGAAGCCCTCAAACTTGCTCATTGGGCAAGATAAAAGGCTGAAGTCACAAACCAACGTGCTAGTTTAGTAGAGCAGTGGGCTAGGGACACCAATCAATGAGTCAAGGTAGTGGAGCAATAAGCCGAAGCTGTTGTGAAGGAGCTGGAGGCAGCCAAACGGGAGGTTGTTCTCACGAAAGAGGAAACTACTAAGATTAAGGTGGAGTCTGCTTTATTAATAAAGCAAGTGAAGATGAAGACTAGTTCAACCTTCTTCTATACTCTCTGGGAGCAACATCTAGAGTTGGATTTCTCTTTCTTTGGTTTACGAGTTGTTGAGGCTGTCAAACCTTTTAAGAGGAGGGCTACTGAGACTAGTTCTTCTAGGAATGAAATGGACTCCACTGTTAAGGCTTCTCCTATTGGAGGTACTGCTCGAGAGGAAGGTGATCCCCAGGTTACTAAAGCTGCTAGTGCTATACTAAAGGATGCCTCCACTACTCCACTTTCTGACCCCTACCCCCAAGAAGGTCCCATTCCTGATACTCCAGCTAGTTAAGCTATAAGCCTTAAACTTTTGTTTTCTTTTAGCTTTTGTGATGTAGCTTTCGAACTTTGTATGAACTTATTAAGAATTGAATGGATTTTGCTTGCTTTTCTTCCATTTTTTGTGCTTGAATGTGCGAGATGATAAATGGGAGTATGTCAAATCACCTAGCACACGCCTCATAATGAATAATTTTTTCACATAGGACTTTGTTGAAAATTTTTATTTTGTTTTATACAAGAATGCAAAGAATTACATGAATGCTCACACTTATTAATTTTTTTTACAAGTAACGGGGGGTTTTATTGATAATATTAGTGGAGATGTTCAGTGTTCCAGGCTTGAGGGAATTCTATTCTCTCTATATCCACCAAGTGATAAACCCCACTACCAATAACCCTTTTAATAATGTATGGGCCTTCTCAGTTAGGCCCTAGGGTCCCCTCGCTGGCTTTTCATGCTCTTGGGAGGACAAGATGCAAAACGAGATCACCAAGATTAAAACTTTGAGTTTGCACCCTTTGGTTGTAGTACCTCATGACATGCTGTTGGTACGTTGTGATTCTGAAGTGGGCTTTCTCTCTCATTTCTTCTGCAAGATCTAGACTCGTGGTGAGCAGTTGATCATTATCTTCAAGGTTGAAAGTAACTCTTCACTAAGAAGCTACATTGAGTTCTGCAGGGATCATCACCTTATACTTGTATACCATTGAGAAGGGGGTTTCTCCTATGGTGTTGCACACTGTGGCTTTGTAAGCCCACAACACCTTCAAGAGCTTGTCCACCTATGCCCCCTTCTTGGCCTCTAACTTTTCCTTCAAGATACGTTTAATTATCTTGTTGATGGCTTTGACCTGCCCATTGGCCTGTGGATGATCTACAACCAAGAAACTTTTTGTTATTTTTAAGTCATTACAGAATTGGATAAACTGCTTGCTATTCAATTGGGTCCTATTATCAGTCATGACCTATTGAGGGACTTCAAATCTGTAGATGATGCTGTTCCACATGAACTTTTTGATCTTTGAGGATGAGATCTCAGTGAGCTCCTTTGCCTCCACCCACTTGGTGAAATAATCCGTAGCCACTACCGTATGTTTGCAATTACCATGGGCCGTTGGGAGCAGTCTAATCAAGTCCATCCCCTAAATCGCAAAGGCCACAGATTGATCATCTATCACAAGTAAGCTGGTGGAGCTCACAAAATTTTTGTGAACCTTTGACATTTAGCACATTTTTTGATGAGGTCGATGGCATCTTGCTTCATGTGGGCTAGTAAAACCCTTGCCGAAGGGCTTTTTGGGCCAAAGACAGCCCCCTTCATGGTTCCCACAATGGCCTGCAAGGATTTCCTCTAGAATGGTATCACAGTCACTGCCATCGATGTACCTCAAAAGTGGGGTCGCGAACCCTCTTTTGTACAATATGTTAATGCAAATGCAGTATTTGGTGGCTCGTACTTCAATCGCCATGCCTCAAGTTTGTCTTCTGGTAATTTACCTCCTTTCAGGTAGTCAAGGATTGGATTCATCCAAGATCTTGGTGGTTTGGCAATTGCCATCACGATGTCGTTCTGCTCAATGCTTGGGGATGAAAGAGTCTCGACTAGTAGTGCCCCCAAGAAGTCAACGTCCTCTGTCATCTCCAGGCGAGCTAAGGCGTCTGCATGCATATTCTAAGCTCACGGCACCTGGATGACCTCGTATTGCTGGAAGGAACTTAATATTTCTTGGACTTTCTGGAGATACTTAGTCATCTTTGACCCCCAGGTTTGGTATTCACCCTTTACATGGTAGACAATGAGTTATGAATCATTGAAGATCTTTAACCTCTCAGCTCGCACTTCCTTAGCCAATCATAGTCTGGCTAATAATGCCTCATACTCAGCTTTATTATTGGTAGCCTGAAAATCAAATCTTAAAGCATAGAGAATCTTATGTCTTTCTAGGCTGATGAAGAGTACCCCTACCTTGGCCTTTTGATTGTTTGACAATCTGTCCACATACAACTCCCACCACAGGGCTTCCGAAGTTTCTACTTCTTCTCACACGGGCCCCATGAATTCTATGATGAAATCGGCTAGAGCTTGTCCCTTAATTGTTGGCTTGGGTTTGTATTCAATGTCGAACTGGGTAAGCTCAATAGCCCATTTGAGCAATCGACCTGAAGCATCTGTTTTTTGCAAGACTTGTCTAAGTGAGAATTGGGTGAGAACTTTTATACTGTGGGCTTGGAAGTAAGGTCGCAACTTTCTTGATATAATGACTATGTAGTAGGCAAGCTTCTCCATTGGCATGTATCATGTTTCGATGTTTAGCAGTCGCTTACTCACATAATAAATGGGGAGCTAAGCTTCTCCCTCTTCTTGCATCAGGGCTGCGCTGAGGGTGTGTTAGGAGACTCCCAAGTACACAATTAGTTTCTCACCCTTTTTTGGCTTTAACAACAGTTGAGCTCGCTTGAGATACTATTTAAGCTCTTGAAAAGTGACTTCACATTCTTGCATCCATTCAAATCTCTTCACCCTCTTCAAGATGTCAAAGAAGGGGATGCACTTGTCTGTTGCCTTTGAAATGAATCTATTAAGTGCCGTAACTTGAACGTTCAAGCTTTGTACATCTTTGGCTTTGATGGGAGATCGCATGTCAAGAAGAGCCTTAATCTCTACTGGATTAGCTTCGATCCCCCTGCTATTCACTATGAAGCCGAGGAACTTTCCCAGGGCGACCCCAAACACACACTTAAATGGGTTCAATTTCATCTGATACCTCCTCACATGGACTTCACTAACATATCCACATATACCTCCATTGTTTTGCCTATTTGGTCGCAGAACATCATGTTTACTAGTCGTTGGTAAGTTGCTTCTGTGTTTTTAAGCCAGAAGGGCATTACTTTGTATCAATATAACTCGTGATCGGTGATGAACAATGTGTGTTCTTTGTTTTCTACGACCATTGGGATTTGATTATACCCTGAATAGGCATCCATGAAATTGAGGAGTTTATGACTCGCTGTTGCATCCACAAGTTAATCAATCCTCAGTAGAGGAAAGCTATCTTTTGAGTAGGCCTTGTTCAGGTCAGTGAAGTCTATACACATCCTCGATTTCCCATTTTTCTTTTTCACGAGGACGTGATTAGTGACCCACGTGGGGTAGTCGGCATCCTGAATGAATTTGTTCGATAATAGCTTGTCCACCTTTCCCTTCAATGCGGCATAGTGCTATGCTGTCATTGGCCTTCTCTTTTGGCAAACTGGTTTGTACCAGGGGTCAATGTTAAGTCTATGCGACATAACCTCAGGGTCGATGCCTATCATATCTTCATGGTTCCAAGCAAAGATATCTAAATTGGCCTTGAGAAATCTAACAAGCTACACTTTTACGTCAGGTCGCAAACACTTCTCCACCTTAAGGCATCTTTCTTCATCCTTTTCACTGACCCTTATCTCTTCAAGCTTTTCAATTGGACCAATGGCTACTTTAATGTCCACCTCACGAGGGTCGAGGTCATAGCTGACCCCTTTAGCACTTATTGAGTGGGGTTCTCCTCTAGATACTATGTGTACTTTTTTGGCTTGTACCCCGAGCTTGACTGCATCCTCATAGCAACACCAAGTAGTTTGTTATTCATCCTGCACACATCCAAACCCACTTTGGGTTAGGAATTTAATAGTAAGCATCTTGATGGACACGACTACATCCAGGTTGTTCATAGCCGATTGGCCCAGTACAACATTGTAGGCTAAGGGGTGGTCTATAATCAGGAAATCTGCCATAACTATTGCTTGGTGATCCAGATCTTATAAGGTAAGTGGTAATCTAATCTGACCTACTAGCAGTATTCCATCTCCCGTGAATCTGTAGAGGGGCTCAGGGGAAGGGTTCAATTGGCTTGAGCTTACTCCCAACTGGTTGAAGCATCCTTTGTACATCACATTGATGGAACTGCTAATATCAATCATTATTCTCCTCAAATCAACACTGCTAATCTTGGCATAGATGACTATTACGTCATTGTGAAGGGTATGGACTCATGCATCTTCTTCGGTGAATGTGATGCTTTCCAAGGTTAATCTAGCCTTTTTGGTGGGCCTCTCACATTCCATATGACTCATGAGCAGAACATAGCCCGTTACCCATATATAATAATCATGCAACCTATTCAAGGTGCCAGCAATGTGAGGTCCACCGTGAATGGTGAAAATAGTCCTTACTAAAGGCATTGCCTCATGTTGTAGGGCCTGTTGCTTCGGATGTTGTCCCAGTTGTTGAGGACATGGAGGACGCTATCTTGAGGGTTTCACCATGTAATCCCTTAGGCGACCTCTCTTAATGAGGCCTTCGATGACATCTTTCAATGCCCAGTAATTAAAGGTGTTATGTTTGACCTCACTATGGTAGGCACAAAATTTACTCTGGTCTCTTTGTTTGATGGGAGCTTTTATAAGTCTAGGCCTTCCAAAGTCCTCATTGCCCTTTTCGATCGTGAAGATCCTGTCTGGGGTATCCGATAGGATAGTGTAACTGTTGTAGTGGCCTTGGCACTGTGACTGCTCATTTCTAGCCTTCTTTGTGACCTGACTCGTGGAGCCACTCTCCCAGCCCTCTCCACTACTCTTACCTCAAGCCCTCTTCTTACCCCTACCAGAGCTACTCGCCTCCTCCTTTTGGTTGGGCTTCTATGGGCCAAAGGTTTCTTCCCATCTAATTTCTTTAGCTACACGTTCATAGAACTTGCCTAAATTCTTGACTGAGTACTTATAGATATCCTCGTACAGCTTCCCATCCTTACGAAGTTCAACTGAGATGACTATGAGGACACTTTCATTCGATGGGGTTCTCCATGTTGTCGACCTCACATCGGAATCGAGTGATGTAGTCCTTAAGTGATTCATCCTTCCATTGGAAGATCGTCGCTAGTTGGCATGATGGGGTGAGGTACCTCTTTAGTGCTTTATATTGGTTAAGGAATTTTGTCTAGCACTCCTCCCAGCCGCGAATGCTACGGGCTAAGAGGCTCCTGAACCAGGTTTGCAGTATCTCCTCGAGGGTGGCAGGGAAGACTCGACACTTCACCAATGAGCTAGAGGTCTAGATATCCATTTGAATGTTGAATGCATCCAAATGGCTATACGGGTCGCTATCCCCATTGTACAACAGGATGCTAGGGACCTTAAACCTACGAAGAAAGGGTTCTATTTCAATCTCCTTAATAAACGATGTTCTTTCCTTATAGGAGTCTTGGCTATTCTAGGTCATAGGTCTCTTTTCTAACTGCTTTACCCTTTGAAGCAACTTTTCAATGATGGAGTCTGAGGTCTCGGACCGATGGCTAGTAGTTTGTTGACTCCTTTCATCTCGATGGTCATGAGAATGGCAATCCAAAGTTTTGTGCCTTTGGCTATTTTTATGGCTATGCGAGTGTTGGTCCGTTCTACATTCAGAGTCCATTTCACTTGAGCTCTCTTCTTAACCTGAGCTATCATGCTGTTGGTCATCTTTTTCGCCCTCGCAAACCCTGCAAACTTCTGACCTTAACTACGAGTTTGATGAATGAATGGAGCCGGCACATTGACACTCTCCTCTCATGGGCTTTTCATGCTAGGACCCTAGTCATTAAGGTGCCTTCTCTAATGCTATGATTCTAACTTATTTTTGCCTGCCCAACATCTACCCTTGGGCCAAAGCTCTAACCATATCTGCTGACTCCTTCATAGTGTTCTCTAGAGCATCTTGGCTTGGTGCCAAATCTGTACTCCATTTTCTTCATAGGTGGCAGGTTGGTATGGAGTGGGAGGTGCCATGCCTACTACAGCTCCTATTATGGGGGCAGCAGAGTCCCGTTAAGGCTATGCCTAACCTTCACACTAGCAGTAGATACTCCTATGCTTCTGGTAGTTCTTCCTCTTGCTATTGTAGGTTAAATGATGTATCAGAAATAAAAAGAACGAAGCAGGGGCCTTCCTTCTAGTGCCAAAATATTGATAATGAAATTTGGTCAACAGATATCCATTCAGCATCACCCCAAGCTACAAGCTAAAGAAGTAAACTAAAGGAAGAAGAGGAAGAAAAAGAAGGAAGGAAGAGCAACAAACACCAGAAGCTTTTACGAGGTTCGGCTAAAGCCAATCGGCCCCTATCTCCACAGAGATTTTTATTAGCTTTTACGTGATGGTTTTCCATTCAACTCAATGAAAATGCAAAGCTTAATGGTTATACCAGCAGAGTGTCTGCTTACAGTATTTTTTCACTACTCATTATATAGAGGTCTCCTCCCCTATTTATAAAAGAGGGAAAGGCTACAAGTGTAATTTATTCTACAATCAAAATGATTATCTTCACCGCATAAGGCAAGAAATGCTTTGTGTTTGATAATAAATGCAGAACAAATCATTGTTGGATTACTGGGAGTTGATGTGTCAGTTCTAGAGGCTGACTTGTCGATTGGGGATAAGTGCCCTTAACTGATGACTAGACTTCCATATTGGTGCCTAGCTCCCTATCCCAGTGACCTTAGTTTGTACTGGGTGATCTATCGTCCAGTGAAGTCAACCTTATTGCTAACCCATCTAGAACGGACTTGGCGAAGAATGGTCTACTTGTCGCACTCTACTTAGCGAGCTGGTCTCGAGTATTGATCCCATTCAGTGACCTTAGCTTGTGGGTGGCAAGCTGGTATCCCACTTAATGACCTTGGTTGTTATGCATCTTGGGCCTCCTTTTCGATTAGGCTTTGTTTCTTATTAGGCCTTAACTAGTCAATTCTGAGTGGACCAAAAAATGCTTATAACAAATTAACATATCTAAATGTTGTCTTGACAACTTAGATAGTGATATATTAGATAGTTCCATATTTGTTTGAGAAGCATATTAGCTTTTATAGATTTTTAGAGAAAAAATGTATTGCTTCATTGTTTATTACTTCCATAGATTCTAGAATATACCATTTTCATCCTTAATTCTCTCTATTCTTCTTCGTGTACTTATCTTGGCCACCACAATATGAAAAATATTTTATGTATTTATTCCCATTTGAAAGCCTTAATTGTTTGATTCTAAGTAATTCTTAGCAATTAAGTAGATATTCAAATCTTATTTTCAGTTGCCTATAACTATAATCACCAGATTGTAAAACATTGTCCTACGTTTGTATAAGTATTATCCATAGTTTTTTGATCTTGTTATGCAACTTACCAAACATTAACTTATCCTAGTGAGTCAAAGCTCTAGTTGTAGCCTCAAGCTTCGAGACTAATGAAAAAAATTCAAGAGCCATTATAAAAGTTTTGCCTAGCATTTTGGATTACCTCTTTACATGTTGTGTGTGTCAACTACATGTTTTGAAAATGAAACCTATATTTGTTATAGCCAGTCATCCTTTCAATAGTGAAAAAGACAGGGCCATGGTAAAAAATAGCTATTAGTAGCTTAGGACTCGAATGTAAAGAAACACATTAATGCTTTTTTCATTACATAGAACTCTATCAATGTGTTCCCATACACATTCTTGGCACTCCCTGTTTGGACTAACTAAACCAAGAACCATTTGGCTTAAGGTGAATGAGACTACAATAATCTAAAGTGGTTTCTATCTTAAGTGCAAGCAGAGTGGTACAACTATGGCATTTGTTTCTTGGTAAGTACTTGATCAAAATCTCCACAAATTATCCAAGGATCATCCTAGATTGTGTTGGATGCAAATGCCACCTGTTTCAAAAAATGCCAAAGTCTTATTCTTTCATTAAGAATAGGGGGTCCATACATCACTATCAACCAATAACTAATTCTATCTATCTTGAATTCTAGTGTGGATCTAATTTCCAATACAATACAAAATTTGGACATTAAGATTTGCTATCCATCCTAGAAGGAAGCCTTCACTTCCAGTTATAACATCCACTTTTACAACATTTACAAGTCCTAAAGGGTATATACCACTTTTGACAAAACCCACATTTTTTAAGGTTTCGAATGAAAATAAAATTTGAGGTTAAAACTTCCTCACTAGTTGCTTACATCTCTGAAATGTTGGGGAGTGGCCAAAATCCCAACAACTCCAAGCCAACAATCTCATGTGCATTGAGGAGATGATAGTCTCCATAGAACCTAACAAAAATAGTTGAAATTTAATCATAATTTCCTACAACATCATACTTAGATATGCTTTAAAAGGTCCATCATTACTATTATGCATATTGTTAGTATCCTCTGTAATTACTTATGTGTGAGCTAACACTCTGAACCATTTTATTCTAAACTACATTATCACTAATGTGATAGATTTGCTTGGCCAAGAGGGGGTAGCAAGGGCCGAAAATTTCAAAAAATTTTCTCCCCTTTAGTTGAGTAAATTTCCCATAGATCCATTGATTTGAGGTCTTGAAATATTCTATATCAAATCAAGAGTAGAAGAAGAGCTCACTAACCTTTAGTGCAGCTCTTGCATAGCAAAAGATAGTGGATCTTCACACCAGGAAAATCCTCTTCATGGCCTTAAAAACTTCCTCTCCAAGTGCTAGCTTGTTAAGGTGCTTGAATGGGACAAGGTGGAGCCAAAGGACTGAACCTTTCAGCCTTCTTCTTCTCCTCCCATGCTTCGGCTTCCATGGCC
>JANHAO010025508.1:0-11332 GCA_026873985.1 Saraca asoca
ATCATTGATCACTAAGTATTCATTCAATTATTGATCATATTCTATGGCCTAAAATCATAACAAGAATCCCTAAAATGATTAATGAATCTAATAAGAACTCAACCAACAAATAACCCATCAAAATCTTAATGCATTGTTTGATTAGCCTACCCTCTTCTACAAGTGATTATCAAGATCTCAATAATCATATTAATATATAAACTAAATGGATCCATTCAATTCAGATATTACAATAAAAACAAAGAAGAAGGGAAGAGAAATGACTAATAGATTGAATGTAGAATGGAGAAACAAAACCTCAGTATTAATCTTTAAGTTTGCAGCCCTTTTGGACTGATTATAGGTTGTTCAGCCTTCCATGATTTGGAGGCACAAAATTTGTAGAAAAAAACCAGAAACCAAATGCTACAATATGTCACAATACCCTACTCTCTTCAGTCATCTCACTCTTTTTAGCAAAAACTACCCAAGAAAGAGAAAGATAGTCTATTACATAAGAAATCATGAAAGCTATGTAGTCTACTGTTTCTTTTTGCTTTCTGTGCATTTTTGTAGGTTGCTTTTGCTGGTTATTTTCTAACTTACAGTCTTTCAGCTGGATGAATGTGAATTGGAGTAAGTGATGGTGCAATGGGCTTAAGATCCATGTCAACTGGGGCCTTGAAAGTCCAATTCTGTAGAGCCCATTTTATAGCAACTTTGCCTTTCTATTGCACCCTACTTTTCACACCTAATTGGATCTCTTCAACTCTGAAAGTTTGCATATGAAATGTGTCTTTATGTGTTAGCTTCCATTTGGGCTTTATTTCACCTCAATTGGACCTATGTAGCTCAAGTTATGGCTTGTTGAAAGCTCAGAGGTCGGCTGCCCAAGACAGTGCTGAGACAGTTTTCTGATATCACCTTGAGCTCCAATTTTGGATGGCAACTCGTGTGATTCAGCTTTTGCAGTCTTCATGAAAGTTGTAGACTTCAAGACAATAATTACATCAATTAGATAAGTGTAGCTTAAGATATAGCCAAATTACAGAAACTGCTTAAAATGGCCAATTATGCAGAATTTTGTGAAATGAATCCAATTGACACTAAATCACAAATACACATTGACACAACTGGAGTTAATTCATTTTGGCTTTTAAAATGCTAAGTATGAGAATAAATAAATGCATCAAATATTGTGTTATCAGTCCCTTCCAAAATTATGAAGAGATTTCAAGAGGCTTTCTCGTTGTTGTGCCTTGCGAAGGAATTCTATTCCTCCTTCAAAGACTAACCATTGCATTTGCCAATTCATATGGATTACATGACTATATATGTCTATGTTAGATGGTTTTCTATAGAGACTAAGGAAATGAATTCTCCTTCTAAGCAATCATCTCTTTTGACGAGTCCTTTTCACTTTCGAGGTCCTCATAATTCTAGCCTTTTCCTTTTCCAAACAGAAAGGAAGTAACTCAATTTAAAAAAGATATAACAATAATAATATGTTATTACCACTTTAAATAATATAAGAAAACTTTCAAATAGTTTTCTAATTTATTTCACTGTTTTCCCTTTATTTATCAACAATATGGGTTCTAGGTCAACGGCAAAGTGGGTGGTATTTTTTTTAATGATAAAAAAAAGTCAAGTGGGGTAGGCAACAATGTCGCCTATCATAAGTGTGCAGTATCCAAGGTGACAAGGTTCAAACCTCTCTCCTTATAATATATTTGAGACTTTAGAAAAGTATATTGATATAAAGTGATCGGAATCTTCTAAAAAAAAAGGGGTTAAAACTACCATGTGGTTATCAGATGATCATAGTATGACTTTTGTTCAAATATTATTTTTCTTCTGAATATTACCAAAAAAAATTAATGACAAGTGTGATAGACAATTAAGCCCGATTGGTGGATAAAAACTAAGTGCTAGTTGCAACAACAATGCACTTTCAACATCATTAATTAAAAGAATTAAATTATTTTAAACCATATGTTCATTCATGCACCGCCATATATTTTATTTTATATGTGATTGTGATTGGATCAGTTGTATTGCAAAAATTCACAAATAAAAAAAATTAAGTTAAAACTACCTTGTGGTTACAAACATTTCGTGCCACTAGTTAAAGAAAACTGACAAATTTAAATTAAAAATTTTTTTAGATCCACAAAAAATAGGAAAGAGACAAATTCATGGAGTTAGGTGAAGAATAAAGACAATGAACATTAAAATAGGACAAGCGGCAATACTAATACACAAGCATCAAAAAAAAATTTTGGTTTTTAAAAAAAATAAAATTAATGGCTTTCTTTAATCATATCATATGTACTGAAAAAAACTTTTCCTTTTTATTATATTACAATGATTAAAAACAAAAAAAACATAAAAACATTTCTACCTTTTATTTGCACAGTGCTGTCATATATCCTTTTCTATGCTTTGTTTGTTTGTTTTTCTTATTTTTCATTTTATTTTAATCAAAATTGATAAAAAAAAGTACAAAAAATATATACTACAATATTGAATAATAACAAACATAAAAAATTGTAATATAACCATGCTCTGATACTAATGTTAATGTTAAAGTTTAAGGAACTTACCTGGATCAATATATTGATGATTTCCGGTACAGTATTCAATCACACGGAAAGAACACGAATCCACCCCTTGAGAACCTTTTTACTTTGCTTTTCTTATTTTTGTCAAAAATGGAGGGAGAGAACTTCTGTTTCATATGTTTAAAATAGAAAGAAAGAGTAGCAACTAAATTTTTACATTTCTTCTGTCAACATATATATTGTTTCTTGGGTTGGGCTTACTAATAGCCCATGTGAGGCCCTATGGGCGGACTAAGCGCAACGGCCTATTTCCTACATAAGGATAGACTAATAACTTGAAAGTTACACACTAACTAATTTTTTTGCATCTCTTTTACAAATTTTTCAACTTATCTTCTCATAAGACTCCAATAATCACATTTTCATGAGGCACAAAAATCTCTAGCTTCTAGAACCTTGTCAATAAAGACGCTATCTCTCTTTTTCTTAATCCTAAGCTAATATTTACAACAATAAAGTATCAAATAGAATGTTTTGTCTTAAGTGGATATTTGGTTGGGGAGTTTTAATGAGTTGGTAACAAACTCAAAAAATTGATTCCTTTACTCATTGTTTGGTTCACATGGACTAGAACTTTGCTTACCTTTAACTTATTCCACCCATTTGAAACCTTACCCCCTTAGGGATTCCAAATCCGTTACCTGGTGGAAACAAAAAAAAAGCCCCTTCTTCTTCATGAAGTTGCTACTTCCATTCACAGTAGCTCAGTCCATTTCAGTCTCACACCCACAGAGCTTAACCTTCAATTATACTAATTTCTCTCTCTCTCTCTCTCTCTCTCTCTCATTTGATTACTTTGACAAAAGAAAAAATAAGGAAGGAATTCTAAATATTTTTTTTGTTGTTGTGACATTCATAGGAAAATGATAATGGATAAGCAAAATTTTCTAGGGTTTTTATGATTCTCTACTCTTCTAGGACAAATTAATTGAGGAACTTAACTAGTGGTGTCAAGTTGATAATTGTCTCTTAGATGATTGTGCAATAATTTTCAAACCACTTTAAGGTATGGGTTTGACCTAATATATAATTGCGCAATCATTTATAGTTTGTATTCTATCTAGTGCACTTCATTAATGTCAATTGGCCTATATATAGGATCTATTTAAAATCTAGGATTTTAAACATTTAATATATGATGGTTTATCTAATCAATCTGTTTACTGAATTAGTTTTCACATGAACTAGTGGTAGATATAATTTGCAAATGATAAGTGAAGAATTTAAAAAAAAAAAAATAGATGTAGACTAGTTTTCACATGAACTAGTGGTTGATATGATTTTCATATCTCTATCTCTCGCTTGGAAGGTCAAAAGCTCTTCAATGCTATCAATATGCAAGAGAAAAGTTATCATATTTTATATGGTGACTAAATATGATATTTTGTTTCAAATAGCCTGTTGGCTTGCCAGGCCTTTGCAGCAACTTGATTTGAGATACAAAGCCTCTATTAAGTGATGCAATCTAATTCTAGAAACACATACGCTTGTCATTTAGAAATGAAACATTGTCATTTTATGGCATATGATGAGTGAAAAATTATGTCATTAATTGAAAATGACTAAGAAACCCTTACTAGAAGGGGTGAATGTATTAAAGAAGTGCTAGAGTTAATACATAGTGATGTATATAGTCCAATGATCCTACTTTGGCAAGAGGTGCATTTTCTAACTTCTTCACCTTTATCGATGACTATTCTAGGTATAGGTATGTATAATTGATGAAATACAAGTTTAAAACCTTTGGAAAGTTCAAAAAATTCACAAGAAAAGTAGAAAAACAAAATGGAAAAAGTATCAGGACACTAAATCGAATCAGGGTGGAGAATACTTAGGCCCAGAATTCGTGAATTATTTAAAGGAGTTTGGGATTTTGTCACAATGGACTTCACCTACAACACCATAAATGAATGGTGTTTCAGAAAGGAGAAATTATACATTGCTTGACATGGTATGGTTCATGATGAGCTTTGCAACTTTACCAATCTCTTTCTGGGCTATAGTTTAAAAACTATTGCATATATCCCTAATCAAGTCCCATCAAAGTTTATTGATAAGACATCATATGAGCTATGGTTTAGGAACAAGCCTAGTCTTTCTCATTTGAAGATTTAGGGATGTTCTGCTAATGTCAAGTGGATTATCATAGATAAACTAAGATCTAAGAGTGATAAATACTTATTTGTGGGACACCCTAAGGAAATAATTGGTTACTAATTTTACCACCCTATTAAGCAAAAGGTCTTTGTTGCAACAAACTCTACATTCTTGGAAAAAGATTTTATCCTTGAAAAGGCCAGTGAGAGTAAAATAGAGTTTGAAGAGGTTTAAGAATCATAAAGTAACATAGATCACAAGGTTAAAGATGAGTCTGATCAAGTATCTCAAAAGGTTGAGATAAGTAATCAAGTTCAAAGCACACATGTACTCTAGAGATCTAGTAGGGAATGTCATGAACATGAAAGATATGATTTTCTCCAAACACAAGAGAATGACGTAATAGTTATTCAAGATAATGAACCTACTAGTTACTATAAAGCAATATTAGATATTGATTCCTTGAAGTTGAAAGAAGCCATGAAATTTGAAATGGATTTAGTGCATGGAAACCAATTATGGGATTGGTCACCCCATTCATGGGAATAAAGCCTATTGAATGTCAGCTGGTCTTTAAGAGAAAGATAGATGCACATGACAAAGTATAAACCTACAAAGTTAGATTCGTGGCAAAATGTTATAGGCAAGTGCAAGGTATTGACTATGAGGAAACTTTTTCGCTAATTGCCATCTTGAAGTCCATTCAGATTTTACTTGCAATAGTTGTATATCATGACTATAAGATTCAACAAATGGATATCAAAATAGCTTTCCTTAATGGAAACCTAAAAGAATATGTATATATGATACAACGTTAGGGCTTTGTCACTAAGATTAAGTCCTATAAGGTATGCAAGTTACATAGGTCCATATATAAACTAAAGCAAGTTTTATGGAGTTGGAACATCTATTTTGATAAAATAATCAAATCATTTGACTTTATCAAGAATGTTGATGAACCATATGTGTACAAGAATGTTAGTGGGAGTGTAGTCGTCTTCTTATTACTGTATATAGATGACATATTGCTTATAGGAAACAACATTTCCATGTTACAATTAGTCAAGTTATAGATGTCCAAAACATTCTCCATGAAGGATTTAAGAGAAGTGAGCTACATTCTGGGTAAAAAGATTTGTAGGGATAGATATAAAAGGTTATTTGGCATTTCCCAATCCATGTACATAGAAAATTGCTAAAAAGGTTTAGCATTGATGGATCTAAGAAAGAGCTCTTACCTATGTCTCATGGTTTCACTTGTCTAGAAAATAATGTCCTAAGAAGGAAGATGAATGGAAACACATGAATGAAATTCCTTATGCATCGACAATAGGATCAATCATATACGTCATGCTATGTACGCGGCTAGATATCTCCAATGCACAAAGTGTAGATATCAAGCCAATCTAGGTAAAAGTAATTAGAGTGTAGTCAAAATCATCCTTAAGTACTTGATAAGAACAAAGGATGTGTTCTTGTTATATGGGCAAGACCTTGATTTGAGAATCAGAGGTTACATGGATGCAAGTTTTCAATCAGATCAAGATGATTACAAATCATAATCAGGATTTGTATTCACTCTTAACGAAGGTGCGATATGTTAAAAAAGTTCCAAGCAATATACCATAGCAGGTTTCACAATTGAAGCTGAATTCCCTATTGCTTCAAAAGCAACAAAGGATGTTGTTTAGAACTTAAGTGTTAAATTTTGTTATAGGTTGGACTACTTTAAAAGATTGCCTCAATTTTTTATCCTTAAGTTAAGTTGTGAATTAAAATTTTGAGCATGGTTAAGGTTATTAGAAAGCTAAATGATGGACCTATAATTCATATGAAGAGACTCGCATCCAATTGTGCCTCATTCCAGCCCTAATCAACATCCTAAGTAGAGTTAGTATAGTGAGCTCATATAAAAGCTCATCTGAACCTAATTATAATTTATTATTTTATTAATTTTATTTTTCTCCTATTTTGTGAAGAGGAGGACCTCTAGTAGGGAAAGAAAATCAATCTCTTTTAGGTCTTTTTTTCTCTTTAATTTTTGCTTTTATTTTTTTAACTTTAATGTATAGCTAAACTTCTATTTCAATCTAAAGGAAATTTTGCATCAATTCTCTTGTTGACTGTGAGATTTGTTTTTATTGTTAATTTGTTCCAAATTTGATTTTTTTATTATTTGTTTTAATGCTAATTACTTTTTTGGATGATTGATTAAGATAACTATTTTTTTAATTATTTATTATGATTTACTGCTAATTGAATTTCTATAGGTAATATTATTATTTATGGTTGTTTGGCTTGACTAGTAATAGGATTTTTTTATTTGCTACTATGGTAAATCAGTTATCCTAGAGAATTAGGGGTAATTAATTGATTTGCTATTGTGGTAAATTGATTAATTAGTCTTAGTATTAGAGAGAAATTAGTTAGAATTAATTAGGTGTTAAGTTTAATTAAATTCTTGGCTAATCAGTCAAAAAGAGAATGAAATCTTTGTGTCAATGATCAGTCATAGAATTGATTGTAATAATCCTTTGGATTGAAGCTTTTTTTTTCCTTAGATTTCCCTTTTCCTTTGCTTCTATTTGCTTAGGTTATTGTGGTTTCTTTAATTTTAGTTTCTAATTAATAACAAACACCCTATTTCCTATTATTATTACATAGAAATTAATTACTAGTATCTATGGTTCAATCAAGACTCACCAGTGTTATAAGCTTGGATAGTTCAATATTATCTTTATCGATCTCGAAAACCATCATTGACACATGCATTGCACTACTTAGTTCATTAATAATGAAAATTTATATCATAAACTTTAATATAAATGTATTTTATGATGAAAACTCATTAAGTATCTATTAAAAAAATATAGGCCATACCAAATAATATTTAAAGTTGATATATAATTAATTAATCAAGTCAATTAACAAATAAGTTAGTCACAAACTTTTTACCTCAATCTTAACTTATTTAAAAAAATGAAATTATAAGTTAAAAAAGTAAATGTTGAAAATTAAAAATAAAAGAATAGACAAAAAGATTTGCAAACTTGTGTATAAATGTTTGATGGTTCAAAAAGGAGCTTTTTAATCTACCACTTACTTTTAAGGTCAAATTGATAACTGGAGGGTTATCCATTAACATATTTCTTTGCATCCCTTTGACAATTTTCCCACTTAATCTTCTCACAGACTTAAGCAATCACATTTTCACAAGGCAAAAAAATCTCTAATTTCTAGAACCTTACTAATAAAAACTCTTTTCCAATCCTATGCTAGTACTTACAATAACAAAGTATCAAATAGAATGTTTGTCTCAAATAGGTTGCAAGAATTCTAGACTTCATCTTTAGATCAGATTTGTAAGTGAATAACACAAATACTTAGAGGATCTAACACTTAGAGAATTTTCTAGCTTGATATCATAAATGTGGATGTAGCTATTATTCTCTTCAAGCTTCTATATTGTCCTTTATAGATGAGGCATGAATATGACTATTAAACAGAATTGGAAAGGTAAGAAGATATGATGTGATAGCTTCCAGCTATTTGTAGCATGTTTTGACTTGATCTCCAAGTTTTACCCTACTGTCTTGCTCTTTCATTGCAAATATGCACTTAGATGATGCAAAGAAAGATCCACTTGCTTGTTCGCTACCTGAGCTAAATATTATGACATAAACCTACAACTTAAAAAGAGATAAATACAATTATAACACACTTACTGTGTAGGTTAGGTTCTATACAAGCAAATGAAAAACTTTGTGTTGCATTATATACAAGTAAATGAAGAACTTTGTTTTGCATTATAAATTTATCATAGACACCTATTCTAACAAAATAACTAGACAATCTTAGCCTTTTCAAATATTTTTTAAAAATTCCATTTCTTAAACCAAATCTTAACTTTTCAATCTAAATTAATGTAAGACCCAAAAAATAATTTAGGATACTTAGGATAGTGTAATGGGCTAAACAGGGTAACTACTTCAGACTTAGAAGGTATTTTGGATCAGATTAGATCAATTGACTGCTCCTTAAAAGTCAATCGACTAGCCCAAAAGACTAGTTGACCAATTAATGTATGATAGTATTTAATACGAGAAACCTTAAAATGTGAAGCATAACTCCAAAATGGTCAAACAGTGTTAAGGAGTGAGAAAGAAAAATCTATAGGTGATATTTTTGCAATTCTTGATTTGATATTTGAAGTCTAAGGTTAAATTTATCAACCTAAAGTAAAATTTACATTATTTATTTCTCATGTTATAACTTTCAATGTTTTATTGCTAGATCTTGAATTTTGAGTTGATTAGAAATTTGATCTCAATTAGGGGGTTTATCTGTGTTCAATTTTTGGGACAAACACTTTCATCCAAGAATGAGTGAAGATTTTTGCCTTTCATTTAAATTCACATTCATGCATATGTCCCAATCTTGATACTTAACCAATTCCTATATTTCAACCTAACAGTTTGCATCTTAATAGATATATTGAATTACACAAAATTTCTCAATTAACATAATTCAACTCTATCAGTCCCAGTATAGAAAAATTAAAATTACGGAATTAAACAAATCTTGCCCTTTTCTCATTGGAGAATTATATACACTAATATCAAAGATTATTTTTCTTTTAATGAGATATGTAAAGAATTGATAATCAATGAAGGTGAAGGTAATTGTAGTTAGAAGTTGGTAATAATAATAATTAGAATGCAGTAAACAGAAAAGAAAATTGGAGACATAGGGCCTGTTTGATAACTGTTTTTAAAAATAGTTTTCTATTTTTAAAAACAGTCTACTGTTTTCAAAACAAAAAAATCTATTTAGTAAAACTGTTTTTAAAAACAGTTTTGAAAATTTTGTTCTGAAATCCTAATTTAAAAACTGTTTTTGAAAACAACTATGAGCTGTTTTCAAAAATAGTTTTTAAAAACAGAAAAACAGAACAAGTTTCCAAACAGGCCCATAATTTTTAAAGTAGTTCAACTTGAATTAAAATTGCAATTCAAGTCTACTCCACTTAATCTTTTCCAGCCAAAAGACCTCTGAATTAAAATAGACGAAAGAAGAATAGGAAGAGAGCAATTTCACTAACCCATCTGGTACTTTCCGCGCTAGCAAATGCAATGCCGCAAGATCTCCTTTATCTCGAGAGCCAGCCAATCTTGGAATTTTGCGTAACATTTTAGAGGCAACATCTGTTATGTACGCAAATTGTATAAGTAAATAAAGTGCTAACATCTGAAGAATCAAATATTGGCATATATTGCCAATAACATTGATTTGAAGATTAGATTAGAGTTGCTATGAATGCTTGTGATATAGAAACAGAGCTTCAAAACAATGTTAAATTAGGATTTACTTGGCATAAATTATGACAATAATTAATTATAACTTAACATAACAAAATCACAATTAATTTTGTCATTCATTTTATTATATTGAATAATTTTTTTAAAGTATTTGAGAATCAATATTTATTTAAAATTACAATCAAATAATAAGTAACGTAAAATAACTTATTCACTATAATAAGTTTTTCTCTGACTAAAATTTCACAAAATCAATTCTACCAAAAAAAATTAACTTTCATTAAAAATATTTTAAATATAAAATGAATTAACACACTCAATTTATCAATATACAATTATATTCAAAATTAATTATCTATCATTCAGCCAAATAAGTAAATGTATTTATCCTAATTTGCTTAAATTAATTTCAAATTTAAAACTGTTATAAAGATAGAAGCCCCCCCTCCCCCAGGCGTGGGGGGAGATGCGCTTCATTACCATATATACTGTTCTTAAGAGCGGTAAAAAAGAGCTGATCTTGTTGCTCCCCGTCTAGAACAAGAAGCCCATGCTCATCCAACAAGAACCACAACATTTTCCGATGCCCACATGAAGCAGCCATGTGAATTGGAAACATCCCGTTTTGTATCTTTATCTTTGCCAAATCTGGCTTTTGATCAAGCATGGATCGAGCTTTAGTTACATTTCCTGAACTTATAGCCATGCAGAAGGCTCTGTTCTCATCATCAAGGATTTCCATTTCCTCCGCTGTCATTATTCCCATCCACCCTTCAAAACACTGATCATTTGACAAGGGACCTGCATCCAATTTCGGTTAAAACTAGTTAACTCGCTGATTCACTTATTGCAGGTAACAAAGCATGACTCTGCCTATTAGCTTTAGAAATCGTGACCTTGTCATTGAAAAACTAAATGTAGACAAAGCTAATTAATGAATAATCATGTGCTTGGATCATCTAGGAATGCATACCCTTATCCTTTGAATGAGTAACTGATGAGATTCCTTCATTTGGTACTTCATCTTCCATATCCTCTGCTTTTACATCATTGATAATGAAAATGTGAGAGCAAAAATATGCGCCAAATTGGAATATCAAAGTCTAAATAAAAACATGTGACATTTATTACTTGAAATCACAGTTAAAATTTTGTTTATGATGTAGAAAATCTGCAATAAACAGAAACTAATGATGATAATCACTCAATTTGAGGTCTTTGAGGGACGAACTGAAAAACCTAGATCACAATTAGTCTAATTTATAACATGTTTAATCTCAATAATACAGAGGGTTAAAGAAATACCTGATGAAA
>JANHAO010025509.1:0-11329 GCA_026873985.1 Saraca asoca
AATTGAACCAAGTTTGGCTTTTAGCCATATCAGGTATTGTTAATTTGCTCATCCTTTTTATCTAACCTTCATTTTTCTAGAAAAAAGGATAGTTTATTAGAAGAACAAAGAAGAGTGCATGACTAGAAGGTAAGCAATCCTCCAAGAAAGGGGGTAGAAAACTAAAAACTACAACAAACCAGCCAAAAAAGCATTGATGGATCCAAATATTTTAATTTATGGGGGACAAAATATATATCTAAAAATAAATATGTATAATGTTTCATTACTCACTGAAGGACTTGATGTGGCAGTTCCTAAAAGCAGATAGATCGAGAAAAGTGCTCGCAGATGATACATTCAAGCTTCAGTATTCTTCATTTGGATGCATTTGCTTGGTGTAGAAAGTGGCTGGCAAAGACATGCTTGTCTGTTTATTCACAAGTGTAGATTTTCATGTTCTGTGAGACTAGTTATGTACAATGTACGTAAGCCCAGGTACCAACTCTGTTGGTGTTTGGATTAGCCAGAGTTTCTCTTTGTTATTGTTCAATAAGGTTGTGGCCACTAATCCTCTAAGTACTGTCATTTTCTTTTATTATCATCGTCGTCATCATCATCATTATGTGTGCTTGATTTCTTCCTCATGTAAAGGAAATAATCTTGGTTAAACTACTTATCTTCTGAATGTTTATATTTCAATGTGGACAATTTTAAAGGTTTCCATTGTTGCCAAACAAAGACGGACATACGGTATGGCAATTCAAGCATATTGAAGTCCAAACTAGGTGAATAGCTAAAATTGAGAAGATTCAAATCCATAATAACTGTCATACAAATTAAGGTACATTGGAATTTTCGCCTTTGTTGTTGTTTGGACTAAAGATTTTAGCAGCTTCTTATTTAAATTTTGTCAACGTGCTCCAATGAAATTTTGCTCTAATACTAAATAAATCTATCATGCTTTATTCTGTCTTATAGTTTAAGGAATTGATACATATCTAATTTTTATTTGAGAAGTTCACCATAATTTGGATTGTAATCCCTTTATTACCTTGCCAACCTAAGACTCCCAAGTGTCGTAAGGCTCAAATAAAGGCAAGGAAAAAGGTTCACGATGGCACTTATTATTTTTGCAATAGAAAAAAATAATAGCAAATTACTTAACACACTTGACATGGATTCAAATTTAGGATACTAAAGGAGGAATGTTCTAAAGGCAACATTAGTTATCACTACACCATTAAAGGTGTCGACAACAATGGTAATTGTAATGTATATAATAGGTAATAATTGTCTATCTATTAGGAAGTTAAATTTTCTATCCTAGAATTCTTTATGACAAGTATGATGTGAGTAGGATGATTGATTCTCTAATTATAGGCAATAATTGTCAACAATGGTAATTGTAAAGTATATAATAGGCAATAATTGTCTCTAATTCTTATATAAATAGAAGCATTTGGCCAGGAGTTTTCTTAAGCCATTCCCAACAAAAACAAGTTTGCATCAGAGCCCTCTTCAGAGGGCTTCTTCTTTTACATTTATCTCTTTTCCCACTCAATTTTAATTTCAAAATTTCTCCTACTCCAATATGTTCAGCCTAGTTTTTTTTTTTTAAAAAAAAAAAGATTACACAATATTATCATTCTTCATTAGCCTTTGCCTTCATAAAATTGAGAAGCTCCAGTACATTTTTTAACGAACCACCATTAGAAACCTGTTTGTCATCAATTTTTAGGCCATCATGACTAGCGCATGATGCACATGCACCACTCTACCTAAAGTACATGAGTCCCATGTGCTGTCGCATTTGAAGCACATTAGCTACATGGGCTGCCACACTTTGCTTGTCATCCTTTGTTGAGTCTTCCTGTCACATTGGTTCTTCACTACCTCTGAAGTATGGTTGAAGCCTCAAAAACCATGTCCAACATAATAAGTATTGGTCTAGAATTTGTTGTAATACATGACTAGATATTATATGACTGCAAGATTCTGATAATGGATGATGCCTTCTCTCTATTGTTGTGAAGACTACTTTCGGCACACATCTCTAACTCCTTAATAGTAAATGATATGTCCATTTTTGTATCACAATCTAGTAAAAGGGGCTGAGGTGGTCATGGAAATCAAGTAGGCCAGAGAGGTAGAGGAAACTCTCATTTTTTTTGTACCAATTGTCAGAAACTTAGACACTCACATAACTGTTGCTATACTCTCCATGGTGTCACAGTTAGGGACTTGTAACCAAATTCAACAAGCAAATGTGCTCAAATTTGGATGAAACTTGACACAAAAGTCAACCATGAAGAAAAGATCATATGGCACGAATTTAAAAGAAAATTCTTATGAAGATTATTTGTCCAATTTTTGCCTATTTTGAGGGTATTTATGTAATTTTGACCAAGATAACTTATTCAATACGAGTAGATAAGAACATGGTTGTCATCCTTGGATTTTTATCTTCGTGCTGATATGTTATGGTGCATCAAAACCCTTAAGTGCTAGGAGAACAGTCCTTATGTTAATTTGGAAAATATATGTCTACTTCTATCATTTGGTCTTTCGCTTGGAATGCTCTTTAGGGGAGAGTATCAAGTGACTCCAAATGGGCATTGAGGCATTCATCTAGGACTTTTTAAATATGAATAAAGAAGTAGCCCCTCTTCAATCAAAATATTATCCAACATAATTTATTTACTTTTGGCTACATTCATCTATATTTGTTCAAATTATATGAACACATCATGATTGCCTATGTGAATGATTTGGTTGCTGTATATTATGTGATTTGTACTTATGGTTGACTTGATGCACTATAAATTGTGGGTGTTGCCTATTATATTTGAAACATAGATGGTGTACAACTAACTGGCTAGCTTATTCTCAAGTACTGATTAATTAAGTGTCAAGCGAAGAGTTTAAACATCTCATGTTCTAAAAATCGAGCTATCAGACCATGACAGTTTAGTATCAAGCATGGTTGACACTATACTTCTTTGTGTTCCATTGCACCCTATTGATACATCATTATGTTGAAGAAAATAACTTCTGTTAAATGCTTTGATGCAATTGATATAGTAATTAGGAATCTCAAAGGAGTAGCTGAGACAATATGAAATTTGGAAAACAAAATGATCCCTAAACTCTTTTGAAAGGCCAAGAATTGGGAATCTCTCGAGTATCAAGTCTCAAATCTTGAAGCTAGTATGGGAGTCGAAGGCATGGGAACTAGTGAATTTTCACAATTCAGTAAGCGGCATGTTATGATTGAGAATAATTAGAAGGGTTTGGGGGATGCTATGAAAGACCTTACCAATGAGGTGAAAGATGTAGTAGCAACTCTTTGTGCTGAAATGAGTGATATAGCAACCTCAATGAAGGTATTGATGATGGCCATCAAGAACAGTTCATAAAAGAATGGTGCCTTAGAGCAAAGGGGGAAAGTGAAAATCCTCTAAGGTCATATGCAAGGGAAAGAGATGTATAGAATGTTAAGAATTTTGTGTTCGATATGGACTAATATTTCCAAGCAGTTGGCATTATTTTTAAGGAAGAACAACTGGACCGAGTGACCGTGTTCTCCATGGATAACACTAAGATCTGGTAGAGGACTAAGTACTAAGCAATTCAAAAGGGAAAGTATCGTATCAATACTTAGGAAGAGCTCAAGCAGGAATTGTAAGTGCACTTCTAAATGTGAACTATTTGGCTTGATAAAAGTTGTGAAAGTTGAGATAGACAGGATTAGTTCAGGACTGGGTGAAGATATTCACAATAATCATGTTGGATATAAAGGATACGATGCTATTCTAGTTCATAGGGATCTATTGTGAGAAGTTACCACGGAACTCCAAAGTAGGAGAGTTGAAAGCCTCATGAAAGTGGTGACCATAACTAAACGCTTGTCCAACTATGACATTAGTTTTCCTTGAAGGAAGTCCCATAGAGGGGCTCAAATACTATTAATAGTGGCCACTTAGGCAAAGGTGACAATTCCAAGAGTAAGGGAGGAGAAGTATCATTCCACTTGCAAATTTTAGGATCATCCTAGACACCCATCAGTAAGGAGAAGTCTAAGACCCTAGCCTATTTCTTATGAAATGGGCCTCATAGAGTGGCAGAATGTTCACAAAAGACTACCCTAAATACCTTGCAATCCAAACTTCAAGATGAAGCTGAACAAGGCAATTAGGTTGGTGATGAAAGTTTTGATAAGGAGGAAAAGATTTGTGCTAGGATCGAGCAATCTAATTCCTAGTCTCCCAAAAATAGTGAGATAA
Organism: Saraca asoca; assembly: GCA_026873985.1. Taxonomy (NCBI): domain Eukaryota; kingdom Viridiplantae; phylum Streptophyta; class Magnoliopsida; order Fabales; family Fabaceae; genus Saraca; species Saraca asoca. Next base: position 4,266 of record JANHAO010025509.1, read on the forward strand.
TGACAAAGTGTGGTAGATCTCATCCCTACAGGGGATCTACTTATGCAAAGAGTTGTATGGGTTTGAGGGTACCATCCCACACAGGAGTAGAGGAGGTAGTGGATGAGGAGCATTAGGAGAGATATACAAAATAGGCCAATCCTTTTAAAGAGGAGTCTATCAAAAAGCCAAAAGGCATAATGTGTTTGAAGAGCAGCTACCTAACACTTACATTTTTTTTATATCTAATTGTGAAGTTCATGTATGTAGAACCATTCACTTAGTTACAAAGACCAACTTGCGACAATAGCTTACATTACTTTGAGAGTGCTAGAGTTTAGTCACAAAAGGAGCTTATGGCAATGAACTTCAAGAACACGGGCATGTGGAATGCTAGAATAAGAGTGACGAGACTCTTTTTTCAAACCTATCAGTCATGGTAGGAAGGATATGATAGGGGTATCATGTTCAAGTGGTTGTGGAGGCACCAACCAAGTGTCGAGTCCATATTCGAGGAGTGGTTTTGTTAAAGTAGTGGAGCACACAACAAATATGATGGAAAGTTAAAAAACCAAGCAAGTAGACTTGTAAACAAGGTATAAGACTTACAAGTAGGCCATATTTTATTGGCAAAAGGTAATACTTGAACCCAAACAATCCATGAGACTTGCATTTCTCACATTAATGGAATGAGACATTGGATATGGGACCAATTGGTAGTAGACACAAACCAAATGCCTAGTTATTGCTCAGCTACAAAGACAATCAACTCAAGAGTTGTGGAGATAGCTTATTTTCATCATCAACAACAAGTTAAAGAGACAAGCAAAAGAAAACCTAAAAACAGTTGAAGAAGAACAAATCAAAGACTTTCAAGGAGCAGTGTTAGACTAAAGTATTGAAGATAAAACATTAGCAAAGTGCAAACAAACAAGTAGAGAAGAAGTCGAGGGAGAAGCTCGAGGGAAGCAAACTAAAGATTTTGTCAATGTTGTGTCAAATTGAGTCGTTAATGAGGGCATTGAAGTTTTCAAGTAAGGGAGAATGTCATAGTTTAGGACTTGTGACCAATTTTTATAGGCAGATGTGCTCAAATTTAGATAAAACTTGGCACAAAAATCAAGCATGAAGAAAAGATCATGTGGCACGAATTTGAGAGAAAATGATTATGTAGATTATTTTTTTTATTTTTCCTCATTTTGAGAGTATTTATATAATTTTGACCAAGGTAATTTATCCGGTGTGATAAGATAAGCACATGGCTATGATCCTTGGATTTTTATATTCGCACCAATATGCTATAATGCATTAGAACCCTTAGAAGCTAGGAGAAAAGTTCTTGTATCTACTCAAAAAATATGTCTACTCCTACCATTTGGGCTTTCGCTTAGAATGCTCTTTAGGATGGAGTATCTGGTGACCTGAGGTGGGTATCGAGGCATTTATCTAATGGATTAAGTGTATGGCCTTAAGCCTCCCTTACAGACTTAAGAGTATGTAACAAGGGTTTTTAAATGTGAATAAAGAAGTAGCCCCTCTTTAATCAAAATATTGTCCAATAAAATTTATTTACTTTTAACCACATTCATTTGTATTTGTTTAAATTACATGAACACATTATGATTGTCTAAGTGAATGACTTGGTTGCCTTTATATATGATTTGGTTACTATGTGTTATGTGATTTGTGCTTATGGTTGTCTCGATATGCTATAAATTGTGGGTGTTACCTATTATTTTTGAAACTTAGATAGTGTATGACTGATTGGCTAGCTTATTCTTAGGTTCTAATTGATTAAGTGCTAAGCGAAGAGTCTAAGCACCACATGTTTTGACAATCAAGCTACCGACCATGACACATGGGCATCTACCATGTTTTGCAAACTTGACTAATAACAAAAATGATTTGTAAGTAAAAAATTCCACCATGCAATCATCATTGTCCTCTGATATAGAATATCAAGAGTTTTTTCAATCCTTATTTTTTTTAGTACAAACAAGGAAGGAACATTGCTTTTTCAACTCACACTAGTAATCCTATAGCCTGTTTATCTCATTCAACATCTTTAGGAACCTAGGTGCTTAATTCTAAAACTTCTAATCACATAGCTAGTAACAAATCCTTATTCACTCATTTTAATTCCACCAGTAAATCATTTCCTACTATTACTTTAGTTGATGGATCCAAAACTATTGCCCAAGGTATTGGTCAAGCAAAACCCCTTTCTTCTCTACCACTAGAATCAATCCTTTTCATACCTAGTTGCTCTCTCAATTTGATTTCAGTTAGCCAACTTACATGTGATCTTCATTTTTTTGTGACTTTTGTTGCTGATTCCTTTCTCATATAAGAATGAAGTATAAGGATGATGATTGGCACAAGACATGGGTCACATGGACTTTATTACATCCAATCAACATCTCTAGTAATTTATGTTACCACTAAATCTCTAAAGTTGCTCCATTATTGTTTGGGTCATCTGAATGTTGGGAAGCTTCACAAGATGGTACCTAGCCTTTCACATTTCGAGTCTTTAGATTGTGAGTTTTGCCAACTAGGTAAGCATGTACGTAGTTCATTTCCTAGTAGAACTCAAAATCAAGTTGAGTCTTTGTTTGCAGTTTTCATTCAGATATTTAGGTCCTAGTTGTGTAACCTTAACTTTGAGTTTTTAATATTTTGTTACTTTTATTGATGATGACTCTCATTGTACTTGGTTATACTTGATAAAAGATCGTTCTAAGTTATTTTCACTTTTCAAATCTTTTTGTTCTAAAATTCACACTCAATTTGGTTGCTAGAAAGTACTTTTCTACATCTCTTACTTCATAACTTTAAAAGGTATTATTTATCAATTCACATGCCCACGCACACCCTAACAAAATGACATTTCAGAAAGAAAAAATTGTCATTTAATTAAAACTACACGAACTCTTTATTGTGGATGAATGTTCCTTTCCATTTTTGGGGAGATGTTATTCTTATTACTTGTTATTTAATTAATCACATGCCTTCATCTATCTTGCAAAATCAATTTCCTCAATCTATTGTCTTCCCAAAAGAGTTCACATGTTAACTTCCTCTTCGTATTTTTGCATCAACTTATTTTGTTCATGACCTTTCTCCTGGAAAAGATAAATTATTTGCCAAATCTATAAAATGCATCTTTCTAGGATATTCAAGACTACAAAAGGGATACAGATGTTATTCACCAAATTTGAATAGATATTTTGTTTTTGTTGATGTCACTTTCTTTGAAAGTTCTCCTTTTTTCTCTTCTCTAACAAATTTGCACCAATGTATGAAGTCTTACCCAATCCATTTTTTGATCCCACACTTGCATGTCCTTCACTATCATAAGATAAACCTCTTATTACTTATCAACAACGATCTCATCAAGTTGCTAAAAATTTAGCATCAGCCCAAATTATTGAAGATGAACCTAGAGACTCACTCCCTATGCCAACCTTATCTCCGGACTCCACTCCACCAAGTAGTCCAATAGCCTTTGCATTACTCTTTGTAAAGTTAATTGTTCTACACAAAAACCATATCCTTTTAGCAATTTTTTGAGCTACCATCATTTGTTTATATCTCATCATGCATTTGTTTTTGTTTTGTCTTCTGTTTCTATTCCGAAAATCGCACAAGAAGCTTTTTCTCACCTAGGTTAGCATCAAGCAATGCTTGATGAGATGGCAAATTTACATACCAATGGAACATGGAATCTGGTGTCTTGACAAACTCTTCCTTATGAAAAGAAAACCATGCTGAGTGTTGTTGGGTGTACATTGTCAAGATTGGCCTAGATGGAAACATTGATTGATTAAAGGCTCAGTTGGTAGCTAAAGGCTACATTCGTATCTTTGGTGTAGATTACAAAGATGCCTTCTTGCCAGTTGTTAAAATTGCATCCATTTGTTTTTTTATTTTTTTGTCTATGGCAACGATTCATCATTGGCCATTACATCAACTAGATATTACGAATGCCTTCTTACATAGTGATCTTGAAAAATTTTACATGGAGCAACCTCTAGGATTTGTTGCTCAGAGGGAGACTAATTTGGTATGCTGATTAAGAAAATCTCTCTATGGACTTAAATAGTCCCCCTGAGCTTGGTTTAGCAGATTTAGTAAAGTCGTTTAAGAATTTGGCATGTAGCAAAAGCTGATCATTCTATTTTTATCAGTCCTCCAACTTCGGCTGCATATATTTGATTGTCTATGTTGATGATATAGTGATTACAAGAAATGATCATAAAGGAATCAAACGGCTTAAACAGCATCTGTTTCATCATTTCCAAACCAAGCTTTGGTATTTTATTGGCCTAGAGGTGGCTCAATCTCATTCTGACATTTCTGTTGGTCAGAGGATATGCGCTCTTGATATCTTGAGTGAGACAGGTATGATGGATTCCAAACCAATTGATGCTCCTATGAATTCAAATGTAAAATTTTTGCCGAATCAGGGGGAGCCATTTGTAGACCCAAAGAGGTATCGCAAACTTTTTGGCAAGTTGAATTATCTCATAATCATTCAACCTAATCTTTTTTTGTCAATGTGATGAGTCAATTTCTTAACTGGCCTTGTGAAAGTTATTATGATGCTATGGTACAAATCCTCAGATACATTAAAGGAAGCCTGAGAAAGGGACCATTGTATGAAGATAGAGGACACACTCGAATTATTGAATTCTTTGATGTGGATTGGACTGGATCCCTAAGTGATTGATGATCCACTTTTGGTTATTGTGTTCTCATAAGAGGAAATCTTATTTCATGGAAAAGTAAAAAGTAGAACGTAATCGAAGGTCAAGCGGAGAGGCTGAGTATTGGGCAATGGCATTAGTCACATGCGAACTTATTTGGTTAAAATAGCTGATCCAAAAGCTAAAATTGTTTAATCCTAGTTCCATAGAGCTTGTATGTGATAATCAAGCAGCATTGCACATTGCATCTAATCCTTCCATGAGAGAACCAAACATATTAAACTTGATTGTCACTTAATCCATGAAAAGATCACATCAAAGGAAATTAGCATGGTCTTTGTAAACTCCTATGATCAATTGTCTCATGTCTTCACAAAATCTCTCTAAGGTCCAAGAATCGATTACATATGTAACAAGTGTGGTGTATATGACATATATGTTCTAGCTTAAGGGGGAGTGTAAAGTATATATTAGGCAATAATTGTGTATATATTAGGAAGTTAAATTTTCTTTCCTAGAATTCATTATCATGAGTAGGATGAGAGTAGGATGATTGATTCTCTAATTATAAGATAGAAATTTCAGAGATTCTAATTGATTGTAAACTGGCTCTAATTCTTGTATAAATAGAAGCATTTGGGTGAGAGTTTTCTTAAGCCATTCCTAACAAAAAAAATTGTAATTAGTCAATATTTTCTAATATTTCTCCTATTTCAATGGAGCCCTATTTGTAGGATAAGGCAACCTACACCAACCAATAGGGGGTAAATTAAGCATTTTCAAAAATTTCATAATTTTTGAAATTCTCATTAAAACACTCAAGGGTGATTTCAATTCCAGCACTCATCAAATCAAAGTACTTGTGCAAAGCAACTCATTCAACTATACATAGGTAAGGCATCAAGAAACACAAATGTAAAAGGATATCACTCTTTCAACCATAAGTATCCAAGCAATAATATAAACATTAAAGTACAATATATTTAACAAATTTCATACATAAAAATAGAGCATACAATCAAATCTAAATACAATAAAAGTAGAGAGATCAAATACAAGAATTTATAATGGAATTCCCCTTGAAGATTCACTTGAAGGTGTACATCCATTATGTAAGCTTTACAAGTTTGGATCCACTTCTCCACTATCATTTCATGTTTGAACCGAAAACTTAAAGAAACTACATGAAAATTCACTTCTAGGTAGAGACATTTCCCTCGTTAAATTCTAATAATCTGTTGCTGAAATATAATATTTGAAGGACATTGTCTTTAGCTAACTTTTAGCAAACTCTTCCTCATGGTCCAAGCGTAACCCCCTGAGTTGACAAACATTGTGCTGGGTTTGTTTTGTTTTCCGGAGATTAATTAAACTTTTCAATAAGTGCTTAAAAAATATTAATTAATTGATTATAACAGGATGCACAGATTATGTTCCTAAATAACCAATCTTATGAACTAGTGCATTTTATTCTGGACTAGTTAGTACTTAATCTATATTCCTCCTTCTCATTTATTTTTGGCAAGTGATGTTGCATTGGAGAAAAATATTTTGAGTGCACCTATTTACTAATAACATTGAGAACAAGCACTAAGCTAACATGAACAAAAAAGAAGTTACCATGGCCTAAAACAAAAAGTAATTGAGTACGAAAAACTGTTTCATTCAAGCATATTCAATAGCCAATTGGCTGACACGAATTAGCAAATCATGAGGTTTGTAGCAAGATGAACATTGCCTATATGGTACGAAAATATGCTAAGTGCCTCAATAAAAGCCATAGACTCAATATCTCTTGCATCCAAGAAAAGTCAGTATAAATAAATATAACTTAACTGATTATCATATATTTATAAGCATAAAAAACATTAATTTTTTTTATAAAAATGAAAACATCATAACAAACAAAAAAACCATTCAACCAAACACATAAATAAATATTTTAATATTTTAAATAAAATTATATATAAAAATTAACTCATAATTGGCATGCATAGTCCATAAGAACTAGCATTATTACGAAAATCCAAGAATTCTGGGAATACCAAAAACATAAGAAAATCCAGGCATATCATTAAACCAACAAAGATGACAGATAGCAATACCCTAGGGTCACAGTGTAAAAAACATGCCTATTAATCATGAAACATGGCTCTCAAGACATTATATAACTCACAATGACAAATATGTAAACACAGTGGCCAACCACGCAACATAAATCCTACGTCCTAGACATAAAACACTAACAGAAGCCACTATAGAGTAGATCTTAATCACCGAACTGTGTTTGGTAATATTAAAAATTCATACATCAACAGGATTCACTTGTAATAAAGTAGTTTACATTACAAAATTATTCTTTCAATTATCTCACAC
>JANHAO010025510.1:0-11369 GCA_026873985.1 Saraca asoca
TGTTGGAATATTCTAACGGATTTTCCAACGGATAGACTATTCCGTTGGAATATTCCCACCTTCTGTCGAATTATTACAACGGACTAGTAGCCCGTGGGAAAATCTGTTGGAATATTCCAACGGAATAGCTTCCGTTGGAATATTCCAACAGATTAAATCCATTGGAATATTCCGTTAGAATATCGGGTTTTTCTTGTAGTGGTTCTAGTGCATGTCTAATAGATAAACATATTGAAACAATGCCTATATGCTCTACTTGAACTCTTTCGCCATTTCCAAGTCTAACAACTAGCTTGACCTCACTTGGTCTCCTTAGATTTCTCAATGCCTTTCTTCTTCTTCTCAATCCATTTCTTATATTTGAAGCAATCTAGCTTCTTGTGCCCATATTTCTTACAAAACTTGTAGTTTCCCTTGAATTGAGCTTTCTTGGACTTGTGGCATTGATCTTTTTTTTTCACCCTTCTTCTTTTCATGAGTAGACTTTCCTTTATTGTCCCTTTGACGCCTTTTTTTTCCCTTGTTCTAAAGTTAAGCAATGGGAAATAAAGTTGACATTTTGAACCTTTCCCTTTCTCATGTCTTCTTTTGCTTTATTGGTAATAGAAACCAATTCATTGATTGTCTGTTCACTCTTCTGGGTACTATAGGATGTTTTCAAAACATCAAGCTGACATGGTAAAGATTTCATTGCTTGCCATATTAAGTAGTTGTCACCCAGTTCAACTTTCATACTTTTTAACCTATTATAGTAATAAATTAAATTCATGATGTGCTTTCGTATTCCACCAACACCATTATACATAGTTTTCTCAAAAAGTGAAAGGTACTAACCATTTTTAACCTTGTCAAACTTGATGTATTTCTAGGCAATAGACTTGAGAAAATCCTTAGCACTTTTAGATTTAGGAATATTTTTTCTAATGATCTTGTCCATTGTGAATTCCATCACCATCAAGCACACTTCATTTGAGTGTGTTCATTTTTCAAGTTCGACTCTTTATTTAGTAGTAGAATTCACATCAATAGTGGGCTCTTCTTCCCTAAGTGCCAAATCAAGATTGGTGACTACTAGACAAAGCTTTAGAGACTCAGTCAAGTCCCTATAATTCATCTCATTTAGCATCTTAACAAAAGTCAATTGCATAGGTATGGAAGCTAAGGAAAAATTTATAAATACGTTAATGCATGTAATCACTTTAATCATGATTTTATTTTCCTCATAAACTTTAACTATCCAATCATATATATATATATAATATTATACTATAAAACCTAACACCAAAAGAGTATTTAAAACTGTATAATATAATGTAATAATTCAATATTACACTCCTAAAATCTAACCCTAATAACGTGTTTGAGATTTTAAAAATATAATATTTAATCATACATTTAAATTATTACCAAAAAATTATATTAATAATATTATATTGATAGGATATTTAAATATTATTAATATAGCACTCTCCTTTATTCTAATTAAACTATTTTAATAATTCTATTGACAAAATTTTATGTAACTAGGTCCACGATAGGCAAGCTCAAAATTACAAAAAATTTCATACCATAATATGAATTAAAAATTCCTACAAAATTTTATTTTAAGCATAAAACATGATAAAATAATTTATTTACACTGTTATACAAAAAAAATTCCAGAAAAAATATATATTATAGCTCTTAATGCAAAAATCACATACAAAATTTTTTTGACCTAAATGGTTTCAAATTAAACTTAAATAAAATGGCAAGAAATAATTAAATTGCTTTTAATTCTAGAAAATTTTGGAAAAATGTCCAAAATGTCGTCTCGGAGAGCAAAGGCTGGTAGTGTAGTCATTGCCACGAGTTGAGTCATACACGACAGTGCGTGGCTCTTAAACGCTTCCTTGTGTGTGGGCTTGCATCATCGGGAGTCATCTTTTTCACCCGTATCTACTTTGCAAGTCCATTCTACAATTTTGCAGCATGGTTTCAATTTTTTTCATGCTTCCAGCTAATATTTTGCACAATTATTGTCTGCATTTTAATGTCTAAAAGATTCTAATCCTAACCCCTTAACTAATCTCAAATAATTTGGACAAGATATGGACTTTATAACTAGATTGTTACTATGTTCTACAGTTTTAGAGTTTTTCTAACTAATAACCATAATTGCACTTTCATTTTCTTAAATTAATTTAAAGTTTTAATATAAATTAACATTCTAAATAGAAATCCCAAATTAATTATAATAAATTCAGACAAAAATGTTTAATTTCAAATTAATGCAATTTCAATTTGAATTTTCCTAAATTAATTGAGGGGTTTTATTATCTAATCAATTCTAAGCCTAAACCCCAAACCGATTTCTGCCCCTAAAAAAAAAAAGAGTAGAAAAACATCATATCATTTTAAATCAAGACCCTTGGCTAGAATCAAATTTTTTAGTAACAAAATTCTAATGAAAAAACATATTTACAGTTTAAATTTTATGAAATTGATTTGGGGCTTTTGCTCATCTAAATACTTTTAAACAATTATATTAACCAATTTGAACAATTACACAAAATTTTGGCCAAGTTTGATGAAAGATTAATTTGTTATCTAATGGCCAAAATTATGAAAATTCTACTCAAAATATGAAAATTTTTAGATTTGTTTAAATTTAAATTATGCATAAATTTCATAATAATGCATACAATATTATCCAAATTACATAGAATAACTTATAATAATATTCAAACATAAAAAAATTAATTTATCTATGCATAACTATGAAATAATTTAGAACTAATCACATTCTTATATTTGGGAATAATAAGATTAGAAATTGATCATCACAATACATAATTTACTAGCTCTGATACCAATTAATAAATTTTTATTAAAATTTTGACTGATCAAACTATGTATACAAGCATAAAATTGCACGTGAATAATATAAAATTTATAATAATATTAAACATATTAATGGTTATCCGAATTTCTTGATTGATCAATGATCCACTTGCAGATCAAATTAGATCATAAAAGTCAAGATGATAACATGAACAAATTAGATCACATATTAGATCACAAAAGTTAAGATGATTATATGAACAGATCAGATCACATAAATCATTCATTCTTTCTTATCCTAGCTTTCATAGACAATTTTGAAAGATAGTTTGTAGATATATGGGGAGTATGTAGTAGTATAGAGCATTAGGAGTAAAGATCCTGTAAAAATTAAATGAACAAGGAACTGATCCAACCCATCAGTGGAAAATCCCAATACCTCAATTTGGACTTATGTGCCATTAATAAAGTCTCATCACAAATGGATTACTATACTTTAACACTCTTTATAATTTCTAAATTATTAAATTCATAATGAGAAAATAATTCTAACAAAATTCTTATGAAAAATCTGGCATTGAAGTTGCTATTTTCTTAATGCTTTGAACTTGAGTTTTAGGTTTAAATAAGAATTTTTTAGAGGATGAACTTAATTTTATAGCTTATCTTGGATTTTCCTTATTCTTTTCAACCTGTGCTTGAGACAGCTGGACTGGGCAAATGTCTCCAACTATTTTCAAGTTAGCTGGTTTTCTGCATTGTGATTTTCTTTATTCTTTTCAACCTATACTTGTTGATAATGTATTGGACATCTTGTCCCTTTCTTTAACATTACTTAATAACTTTAGATATCTATGTTAAAATTTTGGGTGGTCTATCAGTTAATTGATGTATGTAATTGGATTATTAAATAACAAATGATACAGAGGCTTATGGTAAGATCAAAAGGTGATATTATAATTATATAATTTTGTAATGGCATTTTAATTATGCGAATGTTTGTTTTTGTGGATTTTATTCCTTAGATTTTTTTACGATGGATAAGATGATTTAGTTTGTTCTATTAAAGAGAGGTCTTAAATCTCATTTTATATGTATATGTGGCTGTCCATTTAAATCACAAAGATTTTTCTATATATGAAGAAATGAGATTTATGCATTTTCTCTTTCTCAATCTTTATCTCTTTTTCCTAAATGGAAAATCTCAATACCTCAATTCAGGCTTAAGTGTTATTAATAAAGTCTAACCTTTATCATCACAAATAGGTTGCTATACTTTAACGCTCTTTATAATTTTTAAATTATTAGATTCATAATGTAAAAAGAATTCTAACAAAATTCTCATACAATTATTGATAAAAAAAATCAGGCATTGAAGTTGCTATTTTCTTAATGTTTTTAACTTAGAGTTTTAGGTTTAAATAAGAATTTTTTTAGGGGATGAACTTAATTTTATGGCTTACTTTGGATTTTCCTTATTTTATTCAACCTATGCTTGAGACAGCCGGACTGGGCTCCAACTATTTTCAAGTCATCTGGTTTTCTGCATTTTGATTTTCTTTATTCTTTTCAACCTATAGTTGCTGATAATGTATTGGACATCTTGTCCCTTTCTTTGACATTACTTAAAAACTTTAGATATCTATGTTAGAATTTGGGTAGACTATCAGCTAATTGAGTAATGTAATTGGATTATTGAATACCAAATGATATAGGCTTATGGTAAGATCAAAAGGTGATATTATTATTATATAATTTTGTAATGGCATTTAAATCTATGCAAATGCTTGTTTTTGTGGATTTTGTTTCTCAGATTTTCTAGAATGGATAAGATAATTTAGTTTGTTCTATCAAGGGGAGGTCTCAAATCTAGTATTATATGTATCTGTGGTTGTTTCAAGGAATTTTCTTTACATATGAAAGAATGAGATTTATGCATTTTCTCTTTCTCAATCTTTTATCTTTTTTCCTTGTATTTCTTTTTTTCAAGTGATTCATAATTTGATTCACATTCATTTATAGTACTAATTATACTTCTAATCATATTAATAATTATTTATGTAACGTCATTAGATCTATTATTGTATTTAACATAGATGTAGAATCCCAGTGGAAAGTAGACTCCATTTTACATTTCACTTTGTGACCGACATTCATGCCACTGCAGCATTTCACAAAAAAATGAGAAAAACTCTCTCATTTCCTAAAGTTTAACAAAATTGTGAAAACCTTTTGTCCAATTAAAAAATTCACTCAAAGCTTTCTTAAAAGAAAAGATATAATATGTTACATTTAAATTTAAAATTAAAATTTTCATTAATGAAATAATTAAAAAAATGTGTATAATATTCAAATTAAATAATGTGAAATGTTCTAAGTATTTTGTGATAAAAAATAAATTTTGACTAAATTCAAACTATTAGAATAATTTTGACTAAAACATGACAGGCCAAAAAGCTAAATTTGAGTTCAAGTGCAATGTTTTTTTTATTTTTCAAGGAATTTTTTTATAGATTTTAAAAATTAAAAAACAAGTTAACTTAGGTTTTTAAATTAGAGGATAGATTCGCCCAATTTTAATAAATATTACAGGAGATTTGATTACCTTTCTCAAAAACTATTTATCTCCGTTGGCTGATCTTCCTTGGGGTTGGGGTTTGAGTAAGCACTAGATTTAAAAAACTAAAAATGATAACAAAATGAGGATATAGGAGGGCTATGATTTTCAAACCTACAGTTGAAAAAATGAGAAAATATTTTGAATTTATGACATTTCGTCGCACTTTCAGCTGATAAAATCACATGCTGTTTTTATGCTACATGATCGTAATTTGTCTTGTTTTAAACCTTGCAAATGGGTCAGAGTTTCTAATGCGTCAAGCTATGGATGAGTCTTTGTAATTTCTTATTATTTAACCTAATGTTATATTTGATTGAGTAGAATGAAATAAGAACGGACAAAAAAAATTTTGGAAAAAAATGCATTTTAGCTAAAGTATGTTTTTGAAATAAATTATCCCATAAAATTTAAAATTAAATATTTGACTTTATGAACTATTTTAAAAAATGAGACAGATGTTACATTTAACTGAAATGGAATAATTCATCCCAAGCACAATTTTTTATTTTTTTAAAATAAAATGTGTTTTTCTTAATTTTTTATCATATTATTATAGTTCATCGAGAATTATTTTAATAGTCTTGTACCCCTTGCTTTAATGATTACTCACCAATGTCATCTTCTCCGAGCACACTTTTATCTCAAATCCTTTTCCGATAGTAATAAAATTTCCTTTCGGATGAAGTTATTTGTATCGTAACATCAAGTTTGCCAATTTGACATCCGGTTTTTATTTCACTATTGTTGTATACTAAAATCAATCTCGCGAGGATGAATCCCGAAAAAATAAGGCCAGTCCTCGTGCCTCAGAAAGAAGTCCTCAGAAATTTCCGTTCGGACTGACAAAAGACAACAAAAAGTAAAGTACTAAGACCTGCCTCGCTCGTCATGATGTAGCAATGCTACGAGGCACAGACTGTGAAGCGATATCTCAACGATAACATGACCCAACGAGGAGAGTTTGGGATCGAGCCAACAATCGCTTTACTTGTGCTCATGTCCTCGCAACAATCACCCCTGCGATGTCTTTAAAGCCAGGAACTCTTGCTTGGGACTTCAAAGAATCTTGCTTGACAAGGCAGATGGCTATAAGCCTACAATCAGTCCAAAGGGCCCACCTCCGTAGCCTACAGTCGGAATGTGGTCTTTTCGCCATCTTTTCTCATTTATTTGATGTAATACAACTGTAGCTAGTAATTAATACATGTAACATCTCCTTCCTCTATAAATAAGATTACATTGTTAGTAAGGGAAGAGGGGGGCAATTTGGTAAGTAAGACTCCTGTAAGTCATTCAATATTAATAAAATCTTCATCGTGGACGTAGAATCCGGTACCACCCGGATTTAACTGAACCACGTTAAAACCACCGCCTCTCTTCCTCCCGGCTCACCCTTAACTACACTTCAAAAGCGGCATTGATTCCCGAAACTCACATCCCGTTGACAGGAGTTCGAGTCTTCCGTACGAACCAAATTTCAACATCAACAACTACATAGATAGATATATAAGATATGAGCCTACAACGTATAAACTCTCTACGAAAGCTTGGCGGAAGGAAAATGCTATACACAGACAAATATATTAATTTTAACATTGAATTTGAGTCTGGAGGAAGAGAAAGATATTCATGTCTAAGATTCTTGCAAGAAATCTGTCTGTATGCAAAATCATTGTGTATCCATTTAACATTTTTCCTTTCATAAACCTTTTTTTTTATTAATTTAAAAACTATCTTCTATTTCACTGAAAAATGTAATTTTTTTTGTATAGTTTATTTTTTAAATTTTAATAGCAAATAATTGTAACTTCTACTAAATATGTATATAAAATCTTTTGTGATGACTTTACAAAAATTTTACAAAAATCAAAAAACATGTATGTATACCACACTTTTTTTTTTTGGTAGCAAAACATATATGCTAGGCTCAAATGATCCACTGTAAAATTAATAGTTCATTAGTAACTTGTCCTAATTAGGCTTGTCTTATACTGAATCTTTTTCCATTTTTTCTCCACTTCGTTCAATTGAGCCTTTTCTCTTTGTTAATCAAATGTTTTTCCAAATTAATTTATTTCAATGTGCATTTTTTATGTAATGAAAGTACAAGATGAAATTATAAATTCTCACTTATATATCAATGAGAAATTTATTTCACTAAAGACAATACACAATGAGTTCTTTGATAATTGATTTATATGTTTACAAGGAAATTTACAACACAACTTAGACATTCATATTATTGTTTAGTGATGTTGTAAATGAAACAAGATAATTATTTTTGTTGTTTATTGGTTTCTTTGAAAGAAATGTTGACTATTTATCTTATTTTTTGGGGGAGAAAACATTTTACTCTTCTAAATTTTGAATTTCAGACAAATTACTCCATTCTTCATTAAATTTAATATCCAATATAACTATCTTACTTTTCAAAATAATTCACAAAGTAAAATGTCCAATTTTCAATTTCAGAGGGATAATTTATCTCAATTGCAAACTTTGGGGATAAAGTGTATTTTTCCTAAGTTTGTTTGATTAGCACTATAATAGAATGACCATTCCATCAAATAATGGAATCTTTATTCCATCGTAAAAAGTCATTCCATTATTTATGGAATAACCTTTTTATACCTTTATCTTTTATATCTTTTATATATTTTAAAATTATCTTCATATTAATAAATAGAAAATATATATTGACCTCTTCAGACTTTTAATGAAATTATGCAAATCTCATATGTAATTTTAAAACCTATATAGACCTCCTTCAAAACATAAAAAAATTAATATTTTATTTAAATCAAAATTTAAAATTTTCATCAATAAAATAATGAGAAAATATGATTATAGATTCAAAATAAACAATATAAAATATTCTAAGTAATTTGTGATCAAATATATACTTTAATTAAACTCAAATGATTAAAAAAGCATTGCACTTACGCCAACAATTGGCTTTTTCATCAGTCATTTAAACTAAATTAAAATATATCTTTGATTACAAAATATTTAAATATCTCATATTGTTACATTTGAATTGTTTCATATTTTCTCATCATTTTTTAATGAAAAATTCAAATTTTAGTTTAAGTGTTACATTTTTTATACTTCAAGGAATGTTTGAGAAAGTTTTGAAACTAGATAAAAGTTCCACGTAATTTCACCAAAATTCATGAGAGGTTAGAGTACTCTTCTCAAATAAATAGTAAAATGGCATTAGCTTTCAATAATTCTACTATAAATATATTTTGTTAATTATACTTTTTAATTATTTAATTTAAAATAAATTTTTTTATTTTATTTATAAAATAAATATTATTTATTATACTAAATTATTTAATATAAACTAAAAATTAATGAATTAAAATTTATTGATATATAAAGAGAGTCAAAATTATGAAAAGAAAATGTCATGCCCTAGTTTTGGGAATGTGATTGGCGTAGATAGTCATCTGATGATAACTTTCTACAAGCCTTTTCAAAGTTATGAAATTGTTTTATCAAAATCAAACTATAAATTATAGCAAACTCAACATACAAGGTTACTTGTGAGAAAACATATACAAATATTAATTAATTTACATTGGTGCTTCCCAACAGGTCACATACCAGTCTTGCTCAAATGTATATAAATCTCCCATAGTTATAGCAATAACTTACATCTTAGGGCCTGATTCCATTATCAAAATTGCCAAAAGAACTTTTTAAAATAATAAGGCATTCAAAAGAAGTTACCTTAACCTATGTTTTATCATATTACAAAAATATAAGTTACATAATTAAGCCCTGTAGCCCTTTCTATTTACATGTTTTAAAAAATATAGCAAAATAGTTTTTAACTTGATGGTTAACCTTTAAGGGTCAAACTATCCCAGGGCCATCATTAATAGTATATTTGGCGATTCAAGTGGAATGATTTCCACATCATATAAAACTTTACATCTTGACAAATTTAGGACGACAGTGCAGTGGATGTTTTTTTGGTAGCTTCCTAATGGACTCAATATTATGGTGGTGTAGGTGTTAGTTGTTATTTCTGTTAGATTACTATCCATCTTACTTTTTTGGGATGGGATTTTTAGTAAAAAAAATCCACAGAAGAGTGAGTCTGAAGCTTAATGAATAAAATATAACAGACTTATGAACTCATTAAATAGTAAAGTATGTACAAACACAAGTATTTATACCTATCTATTTGGCTAATTCTCATAGAATCTTCCATAAGCAATCATTGACAATTAGAGATTCGAATATAAAGAAACTTACATTATATTACCTTTGAACATGGTGCTAAGTTAGGCTCTTAAAGCCATTAGCCAACATTTGAGCTCACTTTATATTCTAATCAATTAATAATATTTTGCAACAGTTTATATGATATCAACCCATTCAAATATTATATAATAGGAATGTAAATCTCCTTATTATTCCAATCTAGCCTTATCCCGTACAAACCCAACCTTATCCCTCCAATTCATCCTTATCCCACTCATCAATTTAGAACACACAGATCTAGGATTTGGCTCATAATTCTCCATCACACCCCATCAATATCACATGATCACATGTTAATATTATTCATGATGTCACACACACTATTCATAGATTCACAAATATCATCACACTTTATATAACCATGATATTCACAATAAATACACTAAATCATTCCCATTCTTATACATAAACAAGCTTTATGCCAAATAATCATTTATTGTAAATGATTATAATTCCAACAACAATCATAATATCACAACATCACATACTATTCAATATTTTAGGTACATTATTAGACATTTCACCATAATGCTTCATAGTAATTGCATTTCTACAATCACAATAATCCATTATTATCCTTATACTTTTTTGTCTCATGATCATTTTGGTTTATAAATTCATTGATTGGATACTCTTGCACACATAATAAATTCCATTCCATGTTATTAACTTATGATTTATATTTTTATAAACTCTACTTATTATGTTTGAGTTATTTGGATTTATTATAAGAGTAATTTAAGGAAGTAGGCATTAAATAAAAAAATATAAACTTTGTTGGAAATGCTAAAAAAGACAAGCATGATCGTGATTTGAATAAGAAAACTTATTTGTGAAGAGCTTGATTTGGCTCAAGGAAATGTAATTAAATAGACGAGTTTGCTCACTAAATTTTGAACACTTTCAAGAAGTCTAATTTTAAATGCGATCAGAATAAAAAAATAGGGCAAGAAAGTTTGATTTGAATCATCAAATTTTAGTTCAAAAATTCGATTCAAATTGGTTAAGAAAAACTATTGGGTTTCAATGAGCATGATTGCATGTTTAGTTCAAAATGGTGCGATTTGACTTGCATGGGTAGAGTTTGCATGTAAACAGCAGAAAAATAGGAGAAGCTATTTATAAGGCAAAATCTCATCATAAGACCTTATTTCAACATGTTTTGTTGGTCCCAATTAAAATAGTTAAAGATTGCGGAAAGAGAATGGATCTTGCCCTTATCTCGTTGGAAATTAGTATACACCAGTATCAAACTTGAATTTTATTGAATTTTCATGTGAATGTAAGATAAACAATAGTTATGTAGCAAGTAAGGATTAATGTCAAATTATAGAAATTAGAAAAGTGCATATGAAAGTGAAGATATGAAGACAAATCTTTTAAAGTGGTTCAACTTGAATTGAAACCGCAATTCAAGTCTACTCCACTTGATCTTTCTTAACTGAAATACCTTTAAATTATAAAAGAAAACCTTTAGGATTGATAGGCTCCTGAAATGCTAATTTTTATAATGAAACCATAAGAAATTAACAGGTTCCTTGCTAACCTAGAATATTTACAATAGGGTCTTCTAAACCTATATAGATTTCTAAACCCTAGAAATCTCAAATAAACGAAATAGAATTAAGAAAAGAATTGGATATACAATACC
>JANHAO010025511.1:0-11336 GCA_026873985.1 Saraca asoca
AAGTAATCATAATAGGAAAGATTTTAATTTGTTAAAGACCATAAGTGTGGTAAAACCCCAATCCTAGGTTTTATAATTGAACTTTTCTATTTAATTATTTGCTGCTCTTTTATTAAACCTCTTTATTATCTTTGATATTCTTATTTGATTTAGGCAACTTACATTGAAAACTCTAGTAATTAATAATGAGATCCCTATGGGATTTGACTCGTATTTGCCAGTATCTACTACAACTACACCGTGCACTTACAAAAAACAACTACATCGCCCAAACTTCACATATCAACACATACATGATTTTTTTGATCAAAATTTTAAATAAATTTCATAACATTCAACAAGGTCATTCCTAGAAAGACTCAAGGGTCTCAAGGTCGCATAATCAAACAAACATAACAAGAGCACAATTTCCAATACATATATCATACATATAGTGTGTGAATATGTACACACACATACACAAATAGCAAACTAATGGTTAGTTTAGAGCCATACTCCTTTAGATGGCTTCTCAAATAAGTCTATTAATCTTCAAGGCTCCTTAGAAACTCTTGAACTCTTTTTTCTCTATCAGTCACATAAAAAAAATTCCTTTTAGAAATTCTTGTTAGGAAACTTGATCTAAACTTGAATATATTTTGTCTAGCTTTAGAATCACTAGTTCTTTATGGCGGTATGCTTAGAAGTGAAAGAAGTTGGATGAAAGTCCAAGGCAGTACCCCAAAATTCCCATGGATTACTATCATCACAATTTAAAAATAAGAACATGGGAATGTATAGAAGGAAAGTAAAACAACATACCTATATTTGGTGAGATTTTCCCATAGTTTTGTCATGAAAAACTTAAAGAAAAGCTAGAGAAGAAAATGCCAGCAATAGAAGAACATATGGAATGATGGGGTCAAGAAAAGCTATTTATAGAGGAATTGAGGCAAGTGGCTTCCTTAGGAAGCCATTTTGGCCATCCAAGCTCCTTAGGGAGCAAGGAAGTTAGCTTCCTTTGGAAGCTTGGCCTTTAACTGATTCTTGACATTTGAGAAGGGGTAAGGATATTTTGATAATTTCATATAGTGATATTTTAGTAATTTTCATTAGTGCAAAAGGTTATTTAGGACTTTTTTCTCTTTAGATATTTTCTAAGCTAATGACTCCCTTGTAATTGTTCTAAAGTGCTAAGATTATTCTAGTAATTTTGCCTTTTTTTTTTGGAAATTCTAGAGAAAGGAGTATTTTGGTTGTTTTTTGTTAAATGACAAAGGGTATTAAGTCTTTTTACCCCTAGATATTTCTAGCACATTTAATGCACCCTTATCCACCTAGGGACATTCTCACCTTTTCACTTTTAGACATTTAAGTGCTCTATGCTAGTTTGGTAATTTCCTCTTTATTTGTAATCATTGCATAATTGGTGATGTAGGATGAAACAACCTAGGTCATTGCTTATGGAAAAGTGACATAATCTTCCCTTTTATATATTGTTAGTTGTAAATAATTTTACATGTGATCTATGGATTTCATTCACTCCTTAAACGATATCAAATTGCTATGAAACCTTAGAGAAAATTAGTTCATTTTTTGACCTTTCTAATAAATATAAACTTCTTAATACCCGATCTTCCTAACATTAATATTTCTTCATTTCAAAGTCATATATTTAGAATTTTATTATTTATTATTTTCTTAAGTCTTTCTTACCTTTGATTATAACTTAAACAATATCAATATGATTTTAAATTTTAGAATATGGTAAAATATTTCTTCTAGTTTCCAAATGTCCCTACACGAAAATTCATTCTCTCATAATTTCAAACTAGAGTCTTTCTTAACTTTTCAAGAGATATATTTTTATTTTCTCATTCTTTTGATTTCTTCCTAAACATACCCATAGATTTTCATGCTATGGTTATTCCTGACTTGTGCAAATATTATCAGGATTTTCTGACTTTACTAGGGTCACTTTCCAATTCATCATGCTTTTACCTAACACATATCCCTAACTTTTAGCCTCACATGGGTTAATTTTCTACTGTTTAGGTTGTCTAAATTTTGGGGTGTAGCAATTCTCCCTATTTAAAAGAATTCATCCCTAAACTCTAATGGAAAATGTTAAAGTAGTTTTCCCTTTATAGATTTTAAGGTATAACTAATATTTATTGGACACCAAATTGATATATTCTTCTATCCTTTCATGATTCATGACTTAACCTTAAGGGTTGATTCTTTTCATGATTATCCTCAAATGAGATTTCAAATCTCGCCACTAATCACATCCTTTTCATATCCATAAATAGATTCAACCATTAATTTTTTCATTATATTTCTTGAACAAGTCCAATTTCATATTCACCATATCACCTCACCTATGTTTTGATATTATAACCAAGCATCACTCTAAAATAACCATAGTTCCATCATTTTAATAAGTATTTTCATATATCTAAACTTAAAATCACTTATAATTACTATACTTCATAGATCCAAGTTCCTCATATTTCTATTCTACTATAATCATAGGCATACCACAAGATTTAAGGATCACATATCCTATTAAATTTCTTGCTCATTCACCACCATGCTATGGCTTTAGCCATTATAATTTATTACTACATTGCTTAATTTTTTTTCCTATTGTCCTTTTCGCTATTCTATCACCACAATCATGCATCATCATTCTTATTTATTCTGTGACGGTTTAACTTTCCCTTGAAGTCTTAATTTTTTTTACTCCTATATAGACTTCAAGCTAGGTCATTCTAACCCATTTATTTCCCAAATGCATATTTCATCTAAAGGATTGAGATATTCACTTACTTTTCTAAACTTTTTCTATGTCTTTTCACACTATAAAACCAACATGTCTGTATAGGGATTGTGTAGCTATTCTCAGGGTTCTTTTGAACCTTAATCAAATGCTTTCATTCTATTTTCCTTATACATATATTTACTTGACTCAACTATCTTATTTCCATATTCATGGGGTTATTTTTATTTTGCATGATAACTTATTTACTAGACCTCAAATGGATTCTTATACTAGATACTTCTACTGGCTTCAGAAGTTTTCTTATCAGACTTTTAGTTCTACCATTCACAATTTTGGCTTAAGGGGTCTCATATATATATATTAATAACTATAAGATTTTACATATTTTTAGGAGTTTTTCCACTTTACTATTTCAACAAACAATACCACATTACAATTCTTCATTCTTTTGAGTTCTACAAATATACTACAACATGGCACTTCATTCTCTAAGGAGGTTTTCCTTATGTACTATTTATTCTAATTTATATAGATTCACTTTACACCTTTCTCTAGTCAAAATATTAGTGTCACTAGCAACTCATAGTATTTCATAAAATTCAAATCATTCTTATGGCACCTCTACCACTATATTAGGATATAGTTTCAATAAATTTCCTCATATCATTTCCATCATAGTCCATAACCATTATATCATTATATAATCTCAACAAATTTTAAATCACATATTCACATACCTATATTATAGCATAGTCACATAAACAAGCTTCCCACCATAGGGTGATAACATAATCAATTTAAAATATCCAATCACAAGGACTATTATAATGCTTTTCACATGTAGGCATAGTGATGTAAAAATAATGGATACTATAAAGCAAATGGAACAATTGTAAAAAATACATGCTCCCATCTATAAGACCCCATGGGGTTAATCCGATTGGACTCAGGTATGAGTTTGGTGGCATAACTTGAAGGTTGCCAGTTGATCGACCAATTGGGCTAGTCAACTGGCCAATGTCAATAGGCACAAACCCTAATGCATGGGATTTAAGGAATCAAAATCCTAATACAACTAGAAGGTTCGAAAGAGCTGACCCCCTATCTGAATAAAGTCATAGAGCATCCCTGATCTAGTCTTGCAAATTTAAGGTAAAGTGATCAAATCAAAAGCCCATAAGTGTTCATTTTATCTAACATTTGCAATCTCTTATGTTTTGTTCAATGAATTTGCACTTGTGAGATATTGCCTATGTTGTTATTTAGGCCTAGGCTATGAGGATTAGAAATGCAAAAGAAAATTCCCTCTACAAGGTGAATGGGAGTTTCTACCCTTTTAACTTTTTTTTCTTAGCAAAATCATAATTTTTAATTAGCCCAAATGTTTTCTCTTATGATGGGAAGTGGGAAATTAGATCCAAATAGATAAAAAATAATTGTAAAGAAATTAAAAGTATAGAAATTATTAAAGGATGTTGTTGACAGTGGATTTTGGTTTTGGGCCAAACTCTAGCCAATGAAGGATTCTTTTAGGATCTCAAACTGTAATTTGGTTTCAAGCACAGTGAACAAATGAAGAAGATAAGAAGAAGAGGAAGAGTAACAGAATACACAGAACTTTTAACATAGTTCGGCCAAATCCAGATGGAACTAGACCCTTCATCCATGGTAATATATTAATCTGAAAGTATTTTTACAGAGTTTCGATGTATTGGCATTAGTCCTCTTTAATATTCATCCCCTTCCTTCTATTTATAGAGGAGAGGAGGTTACAAATGTAATTTTACATGTAGCAAATCTGTTACATTAATTATTTATTGTACAAGACAAGATGGATAGACTAAGATCCTATAAGTTAGCTTCTATAGATTGCCTTTTGTAAGTGGGCCCTACGTGTCTACTGGGCAGTTCATATGCTGGACTTCTGCTTAATGAGCTCCCGTGCTGTTGTCATACCTCACAGGCCAGATCCTTAAGTCTGGGGGAGCTGTTGTCTTTTGAAGTGGCGAGGTCAAACTTAATCTTACTGGGGTGAGCTCGAGCAGAAGAGGTCGCTAGTGGTATGAGTTAAGACTTAGCGCTCTAAGTGTCCTCTGAGCTGAACTCTTGTCATGTTCGGGCCACTTGTTAGCCCATTAAGGATATGCCAAATTTCACATATAACATAAGCCCCCCCAACTCTTACCTCACTTCATGGACTGGGAGTTGAAACTTTTCAGAGGTTGTTCACTTCACAGAATTTAGCTTAGTCAAAGTCTTCATCAGATCTGTCGTTTCATCTGTTCTAGGCCATACTTCTAGTAGCACATGCCTTACAATCATTGGTGAGTCAGCCTTCATTCTTTTCTAAGGCAATAAATGAAAATGGTTGGGAAGATTCATTTGGACCCTTTGATGAGACTAGGCTTGGCTCTTATTTAAGGCAGAAGAAGTCTTTTTTGCTCATTCACTGAATAAATCATGAATATCCCAGACAAGCTTCCCTTATCTCCGACATTCCATCTTTCCCCCGTGGCATGTATAGCCTACTGCATAAGAAGCTTTAAAGATAAGGCTTCTCCGATAACATGGAAGGATCTCATACGAATCTCGGATTATGTCCTCTTAGCTTTGCTGTGAGGTTTTTGCCTTATAGGCCAAACTCTTGGTGTTTTCCTGAGTTAATCTCCTTGCAAATCAAAAGAGGAGCTGTTGGCTAGGAAAATAAGGAGCAACTATGCTCGTTCCCTCTCCATTGGTGGGAGTCAATTTGAGGAAGAGTTTGCTGCTGAGGAAGGAACTGGAAGAAAAAATTTGAGGACTTAGGCAAGCTCATGAGCTTTAGTTAGCAAGGGTTCATCCCTCAATGACCAGCCCTTTGATTGGTGGGAGCTTTCCCTTTACATGGTTATCTTTCTTCTAGAAGAAACTAGCTGTAGCCTTCCTTTGACTTGGATTTTGGCTTTTTCTTATTTGTATTTTGAGTTTTCTAATGTAATTTTACCTTGTTAAGGCTGTTTAATGAATAAAATCTGCTTTGTGATTTCTGTGTGCTGTTCTTGACTTTTTGCATTCCATAGATAATAATTCAAAATTTACAATTCGCAATGAGATACTTAAATAGCCAATCGGCCAAATTCTCTTGTAATAAATAAACATGAATTAAACATCTCACACATCAGCGTTGTATGAGAAAATCGCATAAGAACTGTGTCCAACAAAAAGTTGCAAGAGAGCTACGAACATCAAGTCATATAAGAGCTGTGAACATTTAGTTACATGACAGTTACAAACATTTGGTCGCATGAGAGCTACGAATTATAGCAATCTTGTTACCTTAGGCAAATAATCAAGTCAATTCTTTACGCTTTAATAAGCACACAGGTACGCTAGCGTTGAGTGTTTAAGAGTGCCTCTGCACCTTAGTGAGCATGCAACTACGTTGGCAATATGAGTTCATTTTTAGTGTCTCCATGCCTCAGCAAGCACTTAACTACGCTAGCAATGTGAGTTTATTTTTAGCGTCTCCATGCCTTAGTGAGCATGCAGCTACGCTGCCAATATGAGTTTATTTTTAATGTCTCCACATCTTAGTGAGCCCATAGCTTAACTAGCAATGTGGGTATGTTTTTAGCGTCTCCACACCTCAGCGAGCATGCAACTACACTGGCAATGTGAGTATGTTTTTAGAGTCTCCATGCCTCAATGAGCACGTAGCTACGCAGGCAATGTGAGTTTATTTTTAACATCTCCACACCTCAGTGAGCACGCAGCTACGTTGACAATGTGAGTATGTTTTTAGCGTTTCCATGCCTCAGTAAGTATGCAGCTACGTTGGCAATGTGAGTTTATTTTAAGCGTCTTCACACCTCAACGAGCCTACAGCTCAACTGGCAATTGTTCCAAGATGAGCCCTGGCTCCTCAGTGAGCACGCAGCTATGCTAGCAATTGTTCCAGGATGAGCTCAGGTGCCTTAACGAGTATGTAGCTACGTTGGTAATTATTCCGGGATGAGCCCCGGTGCCTCAGCGAGCATGCAACTACACTAGCAATTGTCCGAGATGAGCCCCAGCGCCTTAGCAAGCATGCAGCTATGCTAGCAATTTCATCAATTCATCTCTGGAATGAACTCTAGGGGGCCTCAGCTTAGAAAGCTGGCAACTTCATCAATTCATCTCCAGAATGAGCTCTGGAGGGCTCTAACTAGACTAAAAGCCACAGTTGGCACAAAGTTATTCAAGAGATTCTAAAAGAATTGGTCGCATGCAAGTTGTAGGGATTGTAAACATTTGATAGCAAGAAGCAGAATAGAAAAATGAAGACAATAACACCAAGCTAATTGACAAACAGCTTTCAACAAAAACAAAGGAAAGTATTTACATTAATTCTTAATTTTTTATATACATTGTCAATGTATAATTCTGACCAAGGCCCCCAACTCTTGGCCACCATCTTGCTGGGGAAGCTGGGATTGCTGCCCTGTAGGCTGCACCATGTGCTCCCTTAGACTGCCCCTTTTGATTAAGTCTTTAATCGTGTCCTTGAGCTCTTGACAATTTGAGGTCCCATGTCCAAACTCATTGTGATAGGCACAGAATTCCTGCTTGTTTCTCTTCTTGTAGGGGATCCATATAGGAGTAGGTCTCCCAATGTCTTCTCTATCCTTTTCTGCCACAAAGATCCTATCCTGACAGTCTGATAGGGTGCTATATTATTCGTGGCAACCTGAATGCTGAGGCTGCTCACCTCTAGGCCTCTTGGACTTCTTTGCAATCTACTCAGTAGAGTGGTCACCCTGGTCTACATTGCCCCTCTTCTTACTATAAGAGAAGCTAGCTTTCTCATCCTTCTTGTCAGACCTCTTTGAGCCAAAAGTCTCTTCCCATCCTTCACTAGGGACTTGTACAGGCTTTTGTATAACTTTTCATCTTTGTGAAGTCCCACGGAGATCCTTGTTAGCATGGTTTCTTCAGATAGATTCTCCACTGAATTAGCTTCTAGCCTAAACCTGGTAATGTAGTCCTTGTGTAACTAATGCTTATGCTGAAAGATCATGGTGAGATGACAGGAAGGGATGAGCTGTCTCTTCAATGCTCGGTACTAGTTGATGAATTTCTATTGGCAATCTTCCCAATTGCAAATTGAGTGAGCTAGGAGGCTTCTAAACCAGGCTCGAGATACACCCCCAGCGTAGCCAGGAAAACTCGACACTTGACTAGGGGGTCAGCCATTTGCAAGTCCATCTAAATATTAAACACATCCAGATGATCGTACGGATCAAAGTCCCTATTATACAATGGAATTGCAAGGACCTTGAGTATAAGGGGGAGAGTCTGAGCCTCAATTTCCTTAAAGAGTGGTGACCTTTCTTTGTCGTGAGCCCGATCATTCGAGGCTTAAAGGCGTTCCTCCAACTGGATCATTTTTTGAAATAATTCTTCAACTATTGGGTCTTGCATCCCAAATTATTGGCTGGAAGACCGTTGGGTTCATTGGTCCTTATGGTTGTGAGAGCTGTGACTTGGAGTTTGCTCTTGCAAGCAAGGAGTTAGAGAATTTTCCTGAATGGTGTTGCCCAAACATCCAACTTGCTACTGTTGGTGAACATTCACAGGCATCGTGGCTTTGGCCTGTCTTTGCTCACCTTGCGCTAGCACTATAACTGCTTTAGTCAGTTCTCCCATCATATTTTTCAATTTTTCCTGATGTTGGAGCCAAATCTACATTCCATTAATGTCGTTGGCAATGGTAGCAGGCTGAACAAAACTGCTTGGGGGCAGGCCAGCGGTAGCATCGATGATGGGAGTGATGGAGGAGTCTATCATTGACACATGACCTTCTGCAAGATTAAGCAGTGTATTTGAAGCTCTAATGGCTCTTCCCTTGGTGATCACAGTAAGAAAACAATCCAGAGAATAGGATGAGATCCCTATAGACGGTGCCAAAATATTGACAGTGGATTTTGGTTCTGGGCCAAACTCCAGCCAATGAAGGATTCTTTTAGGATCTCAAACTATAATATGGTTTCAAGCACAGTGAATGAATGAAGAAGATGAGAAGAAAAGGAAGAGTAGAAGAATACACAGAGCTTTTAACATGGTTTGGCCAAATATAGACGGAACCAAACCCTATGTCCATGGTAATGTATTGATTTGAATGTATTTTTATAGAGTTTCGGTATATTGGCATCAGTCCTCTTTAACGTTCATCTCCTTCCTTCTATTTATAGAAAAGAGGAAGTTACAAACGTAATTTTACATGCAATGAATCTGTTACATCAAATATTTATTGTACAAGATAGGATGGACAGACTAAGATCCTGTAAGTTAGCTTCTGTAAATTGCCTTCTGTAGGTGGGCACCATGTGTCTGCTAGGCAATTCATACACTGGACTTCGGCTTAATGAGCTCCTGAGCTACCGGTCGCACCTCCCAGGCCAGATCCTTTGGTCTATGGGAGTTGCTATCTTCTGAAGTGGCAAGGTCAAGCTTGGTCATGCTAGGGCAAGCTCGAGCAGAGGATGTCGCTAGCGGCACGAGCTAAGACTTAGCGCTTTAAGCGTCCTACGAGCTGAACTGTTGCCACACTCGGGCCACTTGCCAACCCATTAAGGATATGTCGGATTTCACATATAACAAATGTTAAAATGATTGTAGACATGATATGTTATGATTATGAATAGAACTAAGACAAGACCTAAATACGAATATGTTACATGAAATGTTAGAAAGTATGATTAGCCAAAGGAAAACAAATAGAGATATAGAATAGATTAGAAAATTAGGATATATGTGTGCAATTTGAACTATGTGTTATGAATGAAATATTGAATGTATGCATGGGGAGATTTCATCTATGACTTAGTATAGGAATAAGATCGCGTACTTGTCGATTATTCCTAGAAATCCAACTATGCACGTTCTCTTAATCCATGATTTCACAATTTATGTTTTCAAGTTTCCATGTTTTCAATTCACATGAACTTCAAGAATTGTTATGAATAATAATTTTTATAATTTTATATTAAATTGTATCAAATTTATAATTTTAAGATTTTCATGAGTTTTTCCTTGAAAATATAATTTTTATAAACTTCATATATTTTGTAAATCTTTTAAAAAAATTTATCAATTTTTATTATTTCTTATCATTCATAAATGTAACAACATTTTATGATATCAACTTTTTTTCTTCAAAAAATTAATTATAATTTGATTTCACCATAATTTTCACAAAACTCTCTCATGTGCTTAATTATGATAGTAAAAATGATACCCAATTAGAGCAATAGAATAAATAGACTAAATGAGTCTACACTAGTAGAAGATATGATTCCCTTAGGGAATCCATGAAACAAAAAAGAGTATGAAAGACATGACTGTGTTTGTGAACTAATACAAAGCAAGAAAGGGGAAGACCTATGTGCATTAGGAGATGAGCATATACATTTTTCCATCATTAGGGACAGTGACTCATGAGATAGGTGCAATGTAAGAGGGCATATATCACATGGTATGTCATTAGGGGCATACAACCACATGATATGTCATTTGGGGCATTGATAACACAATATTTGACATATTTATTTATCCTCTCACTTAGCATTTTAAGGTCCAAAATTACCTATTTCCAGTTGTGTTAGAGTGCATTTGTGATTTAGTGTCAATTGGATCATTATATGAAAATTCTGCATAATTGGCCATTTTGAGCAATTTTTGTAATCTAGCTATATTTTGAGCTACACTTATCCAATTGATGTGATTCTTATCTTACAGGAAAGCTAAGAGATATATCTACAACTTTCATGAAGACTACAAAAGCATAATCACACAATTGGTCATCCAAAATTAGAGCTCAAGCCAAAATCAGAATACTGTCTTAGCCCTATCCAGGCAGCTTAACCTCTGAACATTCAGCAAATCATAACTTGAGCTACAAAGGTCCAAATGAGGTGAAACAAAGAAATGGAAGCTAACATATAAAGTCACAATTCCTTGAAAGATTCCAAAGCTAAAGAGATGGGCATCAAAATTGAGCTACAATTCAGGGGCAGAAATGCTGCGAAAATGGGCTCTACAGAATTGGACTTTCAAGGCCCCAATTGGCATGGATTTAAGCCCATTGCACCATCTCTTGATTCAACTTGCACTTAGCCAGCTGGAGACACAAAAGGTAAAAGAGAAAGTGGAGAAAGTAGTCTACAAAATGGGCAACATGCAATGGCAGTGGCAGAGTAGCTACAGTCAACTTTCTACCTACTCCCACTAGCCAGTAGCCATCTTTTCTCTACCCAGGCAAGGCCATTTAGAAGAGTTTTTCATTTTAGTTTGTAAAGTTAGCTTTACTGTGTTTTTAGGGTAGTATTTTGTGGAGGTAGAGAGCAAGATTTTGCTCCCCTCTTTTCTATTTTTTTCAGCCTCCATTGAAGGCTAACTTTGTAACCATCCAAGGGTTGGCACTTGAAGATTAATGTGGAGATCTTGCTCCTTCATTTTGGCATCCAATTGTTGGTCACTTCTTTCCTTTTTCCTCTCTATTTTTATTACAATATCTGACTTAAATGGATCCATTTAATTTAGATATTAATATGGT
>JANHAO010025512.1:0-11342 GCA_026873985.1 Saraca asoca
CCAAGTGGGAGAATGTAAGAATTATTTTATAATTCTTCTAATGGGCTGCAAATAATTTTGTTTTTTGTTTTGTTAAAATAAACGGACTAATATATAATTTATAAGTGGATGCAAGATAGTCCATTAATCTATTAAGGTGATCCACTTACATTAGGCTAGGACATCTATTACTGATTGGTGTGGGCCTCATAGTGCAGGCCTTAACCTTAAAGCCCATGATGGGAGGGTCCTAGGGTTAATATATTGGCTAGGTCCCCTCTGCATTCTACAAGAGACAGTTTTATCTATCTAAGCATTTTATCTCATTGAGAGACTGCTTGAGAAGAGAGGGATTTACAGAGGAAGATCCTAGTTATTTTATTTTGCAGATTGTAAATACGATTATCATGACTGCAATAGGTTAAATCTCTGTTTTAGTATTCTAATTTCATGCATCCTAATCATTTGATTATTCTTACAGCAACAGTAAGTAAACACCTCAATTGCAATGCGAATCCGATAAACACACACTACAGTGAAGATAGTATGGTACTGTTGCTCGCTTTTTCTTGGAACTCCAAGTCCACTATAATTGTTTGGGTATATACTTCACTCTTTTTTACTTTTAGAACCTTACCCAGGAGAAATAATCTTACCAATACAGGTTCAGCCATCGTCTCTTCTCACTTGCTGAGATGATTTTACTGCTTGTTCAAGCTAATTGACCCTTTTTATTTATAACATAGTAATTGATTAAACTTAGATCATATTTACGATTCAATTTAGCCCCACTGTCTAAGTTTTAGTTTTTTCTATTGGTCATGTCAGATAACTAGGTGGGCTCAGATATGGAAAAGAAGTTGAAGCCCATCTAAGCTTAATATCATGCATACCACCTAGCATTTTAGTTGCTTCTCATGTTGTGTTATCCCAACAAGATCCTATTTCGTGGTAACTTGTGGCTCGCAATAGACATGTGGTGAGGGCTTTCTAGGCTACTGGTTGACGTGTTGAAATTACTTAAACTCCTCGTTACCAGTTAAGGAAAGTAAAAATTTCATAAATTATTAAAAGAAATTGTAAGATATAATTTGATTTTAGGACGACATATTGAGTGAAAAAAAAAAATCAAATGTGATCAAATAAACTAAATTTTTTTCTCATGATCTTTCTCATGATCTCACCACTAGATCTTTTAGATGATAGAGATAAAATTTTATTTTTTATATTATCAAAGAGAAGACATAGTACTCACTTCATAATAAATGTATCAAGGCTTTCTTCTAATAATCCCCAATAAGTCAATTAGGCTTACACCATTTAACTCACATCTTATTAATTAGAATAATAAGTCCACTAATTAAACTAGACTTTAAGGTCATATTATGTCTCTTATTTAACTATATTATCTTAACTCAAAATCACATTAATATTAGCCCATATTAAATTAGAAATAAAATAAAATCTAACATTCTTCCATTTGGACAACATTAAATGTGACTAACACCTTATGCCAAGATAATATATGTGTATGTGTGTGTTATTAGCCCAAAAATTAGTCAAAAGACTATTCTAAAATACTATCCAATCAAACAAGATTCTCAATATTGAATCATAACAAAACATATATTAATTAAGGTGACACAGTCCTTTCTATGATTACTAATACTAATAAATCTTGTCCACATGAATAAATGTAGTAATGTAGCAAGTGATAATAGCATTAATTTTATGGTTCATAATGTGCTATTTTATTTATTGGTCACCGATTTCTTTTCTTTATGAATCATAGATATGCAAAAGAAATCCTTTATAATTTAAATAATTTAATTTTATATGTCTTAAAATTAACTTTATATGTAGGATATTTCTATATGTCAAAGACATACACATAAGCTTAATAATAAATGCCTTAGGCTCTTGCTTAAGACTAACACGAGTGCTCAGACTTTGTATAAACAAATATATATCAAACTTTCTAACTAAATCATAAATGAAATTATTTCAAAAATCTATAGTAATTACAATACATTAAAATGATGTCTCAAACATAATAAAAGCGAGTAGAGCTAACAAATGTATGTTGGCTCTCATTAACCAAGGAAATCAAATAACTCTACCAAATTCATGCTAAAAACATGTCCTCTAAAGACACTAAGGTGGAGTCCCTTAGTCAATGGATTAGTAACAATACACTTAGTCGCTATATGCTCTATTTTTATATCACCTTTCTTTATCAACTCTTATAGGGTCAAGTACTTGATTTTCATATGTTAAGATGTAATACCTTAATAAATGGAAATAAGAAAAAAATAGAATAAATATATTTTTCCTTTGGACTAAAATGAAAATTTACAATTATCGTAGGGGTTGAAATGAAAGTTTTCTTTTATAGGAGGACTTTGTTAAAGTTTCTGCTAGGTCAAAATGAAAATTTCCCCTTTTGCCTTATGCCATAAAATATCAAGCTGGCCTTTTCTCTCTCCATTTTCGAGCTCTCCCGAAGCCGCTCGATACTCCAACATTCTTCTTCCTCTCCGACAATGTTGCTCTTTTCCAGTGAGTTTCTGACAACCTTCCAACGTCTTTTCCTTCTTCGGCGTTATTTCTGAGGCTTTTTAGCACAAGTCTTCCTCCTCGAGTGCATAACTTTTTCAGTCAGAAGTTTCTGCTGGCTATTGCTGCCGTGCTCTGGTTGGTTTCCCTCCATTTGATTACCTCTTTGACAGCTCTTTTCTTCTTGGATCAACCTCGGTAGCGGTAGCATCTTCCTACCTTGTTGTTTCTACATTGTTAGGCTGGTCTTTCCCTTAGCTGGCCGATGAAGGTTTTGCCGACAGCGAGCTTCTCACCGGCACTTTGAACGCTAGTGAGTATTTATAAATCATAAAATTTATTTTATAGCAATCCTATAATTAGATTTGAAGATATTTATTTAAAACCCTAGTATGAAATTGATGATAAAAATGGAATTTCTGTTGTTGTGTTACTTAAGAAACACTACCATAGAATTATTGGGTTCATCAACATTCAAATTTTGGAAGTTCTAGCAAATTTTCAATTAGGCTATTCTAAAGAGTGTTTAATATGAGTGAACATTCCTCTTCACTTGAGAATCCCATGCAAATAGATATTATAACTTTATTATATGAAATATTATCGATTCTTTATAAATAATGAGATTTCTATATATATTGAAATGATTTTTAAAGTACATCTATATGCTATGTGTATACTGGAATTGCCTTGCTATGTTGGAAATTTTGTATTTTTATCCTGTTTTATAACATTGAAATTGATCATGTTTCTTTTTTGCATAGTGAAAGAACATGAAAATACATTAGCAGATTTTTGGGTGTTTGATAAATGCTGCTTACTCGGCTCAAAATCCTTATAATATGTGATCTAAATTGAATATGAATGTCATACTGGATCCATTGAAGAATTGGGTGGTAACCCTCAAGTGCACTTGGGAACTCGTAAATTCATTGGGCAGGAGTGGATAAGGATGGATGTGTACGAAGATGTTTAGATTATTCATAAGCACCCAGCAGACGTGTCAAGTGGCTTATGATAATGATTACGGTATGTTATGTTGGTTACCTCTTGTAATTGTTCATTGGGAATCCAGTAGTATGTTTTACTATATTGGATTTTAATGAAAATTTTAGAAAGTTACTACTTTTTCTCTTGTTTATTACTATGATGTCAAATATCATGTTTCTCATTAAATAACTTTCTTACTGAATTATAGTTTTAAAATGTGTAATGAGATTATGGTTGTACAATGGGTAAGCACATCTACATGATTATATTTGTAAATTATATTTATATATATGCCTTTGAACATAGTTTCAAAAATGGGGGGTTTTTTAGGTGATCACAGGATTGTTTACTCACTGAATTTCACTGAAACTCACTTATCTCTTTTCCTATTTTTCAGAGCCCCAAGATTCTCCCTTTGTCCCTCTATCATGTTCAGATTTAGGATCTATTCCCTGAGTGAGTAGTCTACCTCTGTGGAGTTTATAGGTATACATATGGTGGAGTTTATGGCAATTGATAGGATGCATTATATATATATGTTGTCTGGCTACCCAGTAGGAGACGAATGATTTAGCCTGAGCCATTATTTTATTTTTGTTTGTATTGTACAGGATACAATGGGCATGTCGCTTTTTGTGTGCATGTAGGCCTTGCGCCCAGATGTAGGAAAAATAGGAAAAATTTTGTTAGATTTTCGATAGAATTATTTATAAATGTTAAGACATGTATTTATTAAAATTGTGAATATTTAATATAAATTACATTGTCAGGCTTGTAGGAGGTTTCCTACCGGCGACCTCCTACATCAGTCATGTTTCATAGGTTGGGGCATGATAAAGTTGGTATCAAAGCATAGTTTAGGATTTAGGCGCATGATAGAGGTCTCTAACTGCCATCATAGAATAGGCATACTAAGTTTATGTTAGTGTGCCCGGGAGCACGACACATAAATAAGGATATGTAGATACCCCCACCATAAATGTATATCGATAATTTTTACATTTCTCTAAATTTCCAATTTCATAAGTGTGTTTATTAATTTCTATCTAAAATTAATCTTCTTATTTCAATATAGGATAATGCCTCCCAGAATGTGTTTTCCTAGCAGATGCTGAATGGAAGAAGCGTATGGAGAAACACCTCAACCATCCTCTTCTTCACAAACTATCCCTCGGGGCTGGGGCAAAACTAAAAGTAGAGGTAGAATTACACGAAGAGAAACTCAAGCAGAGAGCTCCAGCTTTGAATCTGGAGCTCTTTTTACTTCAGGAACTTTAGTTGGTCCTTCTTCTTTTGAGGTTCCAGCTTGGTTTCCAGAGTTTAGGGACTTAATGGTGGACTTCATGAGTAAGATGACCTGTCAAGGCACTCAAAATCAAGGAAGGGGCCAGAAACCCAAATGCCTCCACCCTCTACCTTTTGCTGTAGATTTATCTAATTACTTGAAGAAATTTTGAAAATTTCAACCCCCAAGATTCTTGGGAATTGGATCAGAAATGGAACCCCTTGCATTCCTAAGCCAAAGTGAGCAGTTATGGCGAGTCTTGAAATGCTCAAAGGAAGTACAAGTGTAGCTAGTTGGACACCAATTGGATGATACAACCGCCACTTGGTTTTGAGGTTGGGAAGGTCAGAGATCTTTGGGAGGTAAGGCAATCACTTGGGAAGCTTTTCGTATGACCTTTTTACAACAAGTCTTTCCTGGTGGATAGCGATTTGTGAAGATGTAGGAATTTCAAAATTTAAAATAAAAGGGATTATCGATTTTGGATTATGCTACCAAGTTCCTTCACCTTTCACAATTTACGGGTAGCATAATTTCTAATGAGCAAGAAAAGGCTTAGCGATTTATGAGTGGACTTAATGACCGATACTTCAATGCCATACCATTCACCTAGGGTACTACTTATGAACAAGTTTATAGCAGGGCTCTTCAGTTAGAATGAAGGCACAAAGAAATAAGCCAGGGTAGAGAAGCCTAAGGAGGCTTAAGAAAAAAATCTAGAACTTAAGATTTTAGTGGGGATACTAGAGGGTAAAGATCTATAGCCTCGAGTACACCCTATTCTAGGTGACCTGCAGGCACCTTAGCTCCTAGTCATTTTTCTTCTAGGGGATCTAGTTCCCGTCTTAACACCTCAGCCAGATCAGGGACCCCAAGTTCATGCCAAACTTGTGGAAAGCATCATTCTAGGCCTTGTAAGTAAGGAACTAGAGCCTGCTTTAGATGTGGCCAGGAAGGCCACTTTGTCAGGGATTGCCCTAAATTGTCCACTTCTTCGGGTGGTATCCAACCTGCAGGTACATCAGGTAGTACCTCGTCTACCAGGTCCTCGGTACTTGGATATGCTACTAGAGGAAGGAGTAAGGGTCTACTAGTAGGGGCCATAGCAGGGGTCAGAATACTACTACTCAAGTTTTTACCTTCACGAGATGAAAGGCACAGGCTTTGGATATAGTGGTTATAGGTACTTTGATTGCAGATTCTATCTTTGCTTATGTTTTATTTAATTTGGGTGTGGCACATTCCTTTATATCTACTTATTTGGCCTTACAATTGGTGAAACCTCGACAACCTCTAGAATCACAGCTATTGGTATCTACTCCTTTAGGGCAGACATTGACAGCCTATGAAATAATCTCTTGTGAAATTAAAGTTTGTAGAATAGTTTTGCCTGCTAATTTGATTGTATTAGACATGATAGATTTTGATGTTATTTTGGGCATGAATTGGTTATACACTTACCATGCATGTGTTGATTGTCATAATAAATTAGTTAGCTTCCACATTCCAGATAGAGAAGTCCTTATATTCCAAGGAGATAGGGGAAATGCCCCTGTTAACCTAATCTCTGCTTTACAAGCCAGCAAAATGATAAAAAGGAAATGTGAAGTCTATTTAGCATATGTTTGAGACACTAAAGCAACAGGACTGGAAGTTGAAAGTGTACTAGTGGTTCAGGAGTTCAAAGATGTTTTCCCAGAATAATTACCTGGAATGCCACCAGAATGAGAAATTGAATTTTGCATTGATGTGGATCCGGGGACCAATCCTATTTCCATTCCTCCTTACTGTATGGCGCCAGCTGAATTAAAAGAGCTAGGGTACAGTTGCAAGAATTGTTGGACAAGTATTTTATTCATCCTAGTACTTCCCCTTAGGGAGCTTTGGTGCTATTTGTAAAGAAAACGGATGGAATCTTGAGACTCTGCATTGATTATAGGTAATTAAATAAAGTCACCATAAAGAATAAATACCCGTTACCTAGGACTAATGATTTGTTTGATCAACTTCAAGGTGCTCAGTATTTCTCAAAAATTGACTTGTGACCTGGCTACCATCAACTGCAAATCTAGAAGGAAGACATTCCAAAGATAGCTTTTCAGACTCAATATGGCCATCATGAATTCTTGCTGATGTCCTTTGGGTTAACTAATGCCCGCATTGCCTTTATGGATTTAATGAATCAGATTTTTAAACCCTACCTGGATCGGTTTGTGATTGTATTTATTGATGATATTTTGGTGTATTCTCCTGATGACCAGACTCATGAGTAGCATTTGAGATTGGTATTGCAAACTCTTAGGGAACATTAACTCTATGCAAAATTTTTCAAATGTGAATTTTGGTTGACTAGTGTAGCTTTCCTGGGACATGTGGTTTCAAAAGAAGGTATCAGTATGGATCCTAGGAAAGTAGAAGCAATACAAAACTGGCCTAGACCCATTTCAGTTATAGAGATTTGTAGTTTCTTGCGCCTGGTCAGATATTATCAACGCTTTGTAAAAGATTTCTCTTGCATATCAACTCCATTAACTAAGCTAACTCATAAGAATGCTAAATTTGAATGGTCAGAGGCATGTGAAGCAAGTTTCTAACGATTGAAAGAGTGCTTGACTACAACACCAATATTGGCTTTACCCACTAGTGTCAGTAACTATACTATTTATTGTGATACCTCTAGGATTGGTCTTGGTTGTGTTTTAATGCAACAAGGTAGAGTTATAGCCTATGCATCAAGGCAACTCAAAAAGCATGAGCAGAACTATCCTACCTATGATCTGGAGATGGCGCGATGGTGTTTGCTTTAAAATTTTGGCACCATTATCTGTATGGTGAAAAATGTGAAATCTATACAAATCACAATAGCTTAAAGTATATCTTTGAGCAGAAAGACTTGAATCTGAGAAAACACCACTGGATGGAGTTGGTAAAAGATTATGATTGCTCAATCTTATATCATCCAGGCAAGGCTAATGTGGTAGCTAACGCTTTGAGCAAAATATCAGTAGGAAGTCTTGCTCAGTTGGAGGTGCACAGAAGACTGATAATCTAAGAGCTGCATGAAGTAGAAGTTAGTGGAGTTCAATTACAAATAGCAGAATTGGGGATATTTTGCCCAATGTGCAAGTGCAATTCCCATTGGTGGATCAAATCATTGCAGCACAGAGTCAAGATGTCAACTTCAATAATTGTTAAGCAAGATGGAGAAAGAACCCTAGTTTGGTTTGTTACAGAATGAGAAAAGGGGTTTTGACTTTTCATGGTCGCATATGGGTGCTTGAAATTTCTAATTTGTGATAACAACTTATGCACACAGCACATTCATTTTCTTATGCCATGCATCTTGGTAGCAATAAGATGTATCAAGATTTACGGATGAGTTATTGGTGGGAAGGAATAAAGCGAGACATAGCAGAATTTGTCTCCAAATATCTCACATGCCAGCAAGTAAAAGCTGAACACCAAAGGCCAGCGGGATTGCACTAGAACATAGAAGTGCCTGAGTGGAAATGGGAGAGGGTGACAATGGATTTTGTTACTAGGTTACCTAAAACTTCAAGAGGCTATGATTCAATTTGGGTAATTATGGATTGTTTGACTAAGAGTGGCCACTTTCTCCTGGTAAAAACTACCTATTTAGCCTCCCAGTATGCTCAGCTATACCTAGATCAGATTGTATCTCTACATGGAGTTTCATTGTCAATCATATCCAATTGAGGTACTTAGTTTATTGCCTGATTTTGGAGATCTTTTCAAGAGACTTTGGGGTCACAACTTCACTTCAGCATAACTTTTCATCCTCAAATAGATAGCTAATGCAAAAGGACCATTCAAGTTTTAGAAGATATGCTTCGGGCCTATGTGCTTGAGTTTGAAGGTAGTTGAGAAAAATACTTACCCTTGATTGAATTTGCTTACAACAACAACTATCATTCTACCATTCAAATGGCTCCTTTTGAAGCATTATATGGAAGGAAGTGTAGATCTCCAATCGAATGGTTTGAAGCTGGAGAAACAAAGTTGTTGGGCTCGGACTTAGTGTTAGATGAAAATGAAAAGGTGAAAACCATTCGAGAAAAGTTATTGATAGCCCAAAGCTGCCAAAATTCGTACGCTGATAGGAGGAGAAGAGACTTAGAATTCCAAGTGGATGATTAGGTGTTTTTGAAGGTATCACCCATGAAATAAATAATGAGATTTGGCAACAAGGGAAAGTTAAGTCCTTGATACATAGGTCTGTTTCCTATTGAAAATAGGATTGGTGCTATAGCTTATAAGTTGAATCTTCCTCTTGAGCTGGGAAGCATTCATCTTGTCTTTCTTGTATCTATGTTAAGGAAATATGTTTTGGATCCATCACACATTCTCCCTTAAATTCCAATTGAGCTGGACAATCACCTCAGTTTTGAGGAGCAGTTTTGAGGAGCACCCTATAGCTATTATCGATCAACAAATTAGAAAGCTCCACTCTAAAGAATACCCATAAGTGAAAGTTCTATAAGAAAACCATGGGAAAAAAGAGATGACTTTGGAGCCTGAATCTCTCATGATGAGTAAGTATCCCTAACTATTTGCATGACCAAATGGTACGAATTTTCTTTTCTTATAAGCATATTCTTGAATTCGAGGACGAATTCTTCGTTGGGGGGAGAATTTGTAATTCCAGAATAAATGGAAATAAGAAAAAAATAGAATAAATATATTTTTCCTTTAGACTAAAGCGAAAATTTACAACTATCATTGGGGCTGAAATGAAAATTTTCTTTTGGAGGAGGACTTTGTTGAAGTTTCTGCTAGTCAAAATGAAAATTTTCCCTTTTGCCTTATGCCATAAAATATCAAGCCGGCCTTTTCTCTCTCCATTTTCGAGCTCTTTTGAAGTCGCTTAGTACTCTGGCATTCTTCTTCCTCTCTGACAATGCTACTCTTCTCCAATGAGTTTCCAGAAACCTTCCAATGTCTTTCCTTTCTCCAGCATTATTTCTAAGGCTTTTCGGCACAAGTCTTCCTCCTCAAGTGCATAGCTTCTTCGGTCGAAAGCTTCTGCTGGTTATTACTGCCGTGCTCAGTTGGTTAGCTTCCTTCCACTCAGCAAGCTTTGTGTCATTTGATCACCTCTTTGGCAGCTCTTTTCTTTTCTTAGATCAACCCCGATAGCGGCAACAGCTTCCTGCCCTGTTGTTTCTACACTGTTCGACTAGTCTTTCCCTTAGCTGGCCGATGAAGGTTCTGTCGATAATGAGCTTCTCTCTGGCACTTTGAAGGCTGGTGAGTATTCCTAAATCATAAAATTTATTTTATAGCAATCCTATAATTAGATTTCAAAATATTTATTTGAAACCCTAGTATAAAATTGATGATAAAAATGGAATTTCTATTGCTATGTTACTTGAGAAGTACTACCATAGAATTATTGGGTTTATCAAGATTCAAATTTTGGAAGTTCCAGCTAATTTTTAATTAGGCTATTCTAAAGAGTGTTTAAGGTGAGTGAACATTCCTCTTCACTTGAGAATCCCATGCAAATAGATATTATAACTTTATTATATGAAATATTATAGATTCTTTATAAATAATGAGATTTCTATATGTATTGAAATGATTTTTAAAGTACATCTATGTGCTGTGTGTATACTAAAATTGCCTTGCTATGTTGGAAATTCTATGTTTTTATCTTGTTTTATAACGTTGAAATTGATCATGTTTCTTTTTGGCATAGTGAACGAACATGAAAACACATTAGTAGATTTTTGTGTGTTCGATAAATGTTGCTTACCCGTTTCAAAATCCTTATAATATGTGATCTGAATTGAATATGAATGTCATATTGGATCCATTGAAGAATTGGTTGATAACCCTCAAGTGCACTTGGGAACTCGTAAATTCCCCAGGTAGGAGTGGATAAGGATAGATGTGTACAGAGATATTTAGATTGTTCATGAGCACCCAGCAGACGTGTCGGGTGGCTTATGACAATGATTATGCTATGTTATGTTAGTTACCTCTTGTAATTGTTCATTGGGAATCTAGTAGTATGTTTTACTATATTGGATTTTAATGAAATTTTAGAAAGCTACTACTTTTTCTCTTGTTTATTACTATGATGTCAAATATCATGTTTCTCATTAAATAACTTTCTTGCTGAATTATAGTTTTAAAATGTGTAATGAGATTATGGTTGTAGAATGGGTAAGCACATATACACGGTTAGGTCCCTCAAACAATAAGGAAATTAAATGAGTGGTAGGAAAAAATTAAAATGCGGAATTAAA
The DNA here is from genome assembly GCA_026873985.1 of Saraca asoca. Classification (NCBI taxonomy): domain Eukaryota; kingdom Viridiplantae; phylum Streptophyta; class Magnoliopsida; order Fabales; family Fabaceae; genus Saraca; species Saraca asoca. The sequence continues at coordinate 11,083 of JANHAO010025512.1, forward strand.
GATGGATTTGGATCTTTCCCTTATCTCGTTGGAGACTTTTATACAATCTTTGTTTGTTTATTAATTCAGTTATATTTAGACGATGAACTATGTAATTTAAGATTTAATTCAGTAGAAATTGACGATTAATATAAGCAGTAATAAATGAAAATTCAGAATAAAATTGAAGGCCCAGATTTTTAAAGTGGTTCAACTTGAATTGAAACTGCAATTCAAGTCTACTCCATTTGATCTTTCTCAACCGAAAGACCTCTTCAATT
>JANHAO010025513.1:0-11329 GCA_026873985.1 Saraca asoca
AAAAATAAAGAAAACACTTATTTTCAAAATTTACATCCAAACAAGTTTTTTATTTTTTGATTCTTAAAAAACAGTTTTTAAAAACAGTTTTTAAAAAACCATTTTCAAAAATAATAAAACAAAAACACCTGAAAACACTTCCAAACAGGCCCTATATGTTGTTGATTGTTTTAAAGAACTCATCAAATACATAGGTTTATAGGTATGATATCCAACTGCCATGTCAATATGACAATAATGGACATGAAATTTTTCAACTTACTTTAGTATCAAAATGATGATTTAAAGCTGAGATCATTTAATGCAGGCTTTTATCCTCTAATAGAGTAATAATTCTTATGTTTAGCATCTATTTGATTATCATCCTCCTAGCAAAAGATATTTGTCATGTTAAACAATTTGTATATTGAACCTTATTCTTCTATCTAGGTTGCACCAGTAGAGCTCGAGGGCCTTTTTGTTTCTTACCCTAAAATACTAGATAGTGTTGTTATTCCATAAGTGATGACATATACATGATCAATAGTATAGTTTAGGAAAGAGATAATTCATATGTTATATATTGATTTCAAAGTTGATTTACTACCTTTCTATAGATATCCTAATGCTGAGGCTAGTAAGGTCCCAATTGCTTATGTCATTCACTCACCCAGTAACTCACTCATTGAAAAATATGTTTAGAATTTTATTGCTAATTAGGTAATCAGAGAAACCTAGAGAATAACAATTTAATCAATACTTGTTCTGAAAAATGCCACATAATCATCTAATTAGAAAACAAGTTCCGAGTTTTCTTTAATACTGGAAACTATAAACAATACTTGCAAAATTAATTTACTTGCACATCACTGCTGTAGTAAGTTGATATAGAATTATAATTGGAGCATACTGATGTATGATTACAGTAAAACTACAGTGTACCAACCAACCTCTTATTGAGATCAATACAGATCATGATAACCAAACCTCCAAATCTTTATTATTTTCAGGATTATTTGTTATAATCTAAGCATATCAAACTAAACCAAGATAGAAAAGAACCTAATAACATGACTAAAAAATGAAGATAGAAGAGAGTACAAATTGGATACCTGACAGCTCTGTTATAACAAAAATTTGCAAGGCAACATTTCATATTGATTCGATGTGCTACAACTACCTTTATTCATGGAATTCAGCACCTTTTCTACCTTAGAGTACTATAATTTTTGCCACTATGGCATTCAATTGCAAAATCCAACTGAGGGAAGATGTGATAAAGAATGTCATCTACAAATTTTCAATATCACAATCTCCACTGCTTCCAAAATAAGAGGGGCAAAAAAATTATTCTGATGCCAAAAATAAATCCCAATTTAGAGTTTATGAAATTTTAACTGACTGAGCTCTCGGTAGTAGAATTGGATTTTACTTGCACATCAATGCTGCAATTCTTAGGCAAAAGTGCTCTACATTGTTGATTACCAACAAAACAAGCTGTTTCAAATGATTGAATTTGGGTACCTATAGGTATTTCCTCAGCTAGATTATTAAAGGAGAGGTTCAAGAATGAAAGAAAATTTAATTTTGCAAGCTATGCAGAAATATGCCCTACCAAAGAATTTAATCAGTTACCTGACTACCCTATCACCCACTGATAACAATAAACTTGACTGACTTCTTAAAATTATAAAAGGGAAAACCTACTAAAAACAACTTCAAATTCAGGCTGAGATATTGAATGTTATAAGCATATGAACAACTTTAGCAAAATTCAATTTCTAAGCCTTAATGTGACTAATCCCACTTGTAATTGCAAAATGCAAAATAAAATGGCTAAAATGCAAACTGACCTGGTGAGCTTAAGGTCACTACTGGCAACAAGGTAGGGGAGGCATAGTGGAGCATAAGGCACAATGTTGGGAGTGAGAGAGCTTGAGTTCACTATCAGCTAAGAGAAATTATAACATGAATATGAACTTCGGAGGCAAATATGGGGTATTAATATTTAGAATTTTGTAGCGGTTACCCAAGAAACCGTCTCTAAATGATAACAATATAGCGGCGGTTATCATAGGACTGCCTCAACCAAAATTTAGCGGTAGCTAATCAAATCGCCTCTAAATTGACATTTAACAGTGGTTCAAATAAATCGCCTCTAGTTAACTGCTATTAAGCTGCACTTTTTTTGTAACGCTTGTCTTAGATAATTCACACGTTTTCTAAATTAACAAAGTTAATTTTATTAATTTGCTTTTCAATGATTTTTCAGCTTGTGACCTTGATACAAATTTATGTGTCAATTAAGATTTTTCAATTTAATTTTAACAAAAGTCATCAATTGAAACTTAATTTAGTTTAATTATATATTAAAGGATTAAAATAAAATATTTTATTTTATAGAGATCAAATTTAGTCAATTTATATATTAAAAAGAATAAAATTATATTTATGGGATATCTCCTAAACGCGTTATAATTGTAGTAAACAGTCAATGAGGTCTCTATTGTATCAAACTAATTGTAATTATTGCAAATTTGGAAAACAAGAGACAATATGCATAGCTAGATTTATGTAAATGAAGTTTCAATGGTAACAAACTTATTGTAATAGTTGCAAATTTGGAAATCAAAACTCGAATGATGCAATTATATTGGCGTCTTCTGTCTTCCCACCCAAAACAAAAATGGCGTACATCATCAATGGGTGCTTACTAACTGGTTCAAATAATTAATATCTTTACTAAACATCATTTTTTTTTTCAATCTCTCAAAAATAGCTTTATCAAGAGATTTTACCTTTTTTTTTTTTTCTGCTTCTGATTTTACTTTCCGTTTAATTTTTTATTGATATGGAAATGATATCAATGGGTTCTTCCAAAGCCAAAATTAATATACTTATTTTTTGGTGCAAGAGATCTGTTTAAAATATTTTTACATTATTATTGAGGAGCAAAATTGATATATATATATATTTTATATATATATTTTTTAAAAAGACTATAATTGATGTAAATTTCATGAACAGGAGGTAGGAACTCATTGTCGAATCTCAAGTTTTGCATGAGACGATTTTGAAAAAATCAGCAGATTGTTATATTATAAATAGCAAAGGATAATCAATGAATCTCAATCTATTGAGGAGAGTGAATTCATCTTAATTAATCGAATTTTCTTCAATCATATTAAAATGGCTTGAGTGTTCATTTTGATCGTTAACTCCTAAAAGCGCGATGATTCCTCACGTCTGTCTTGGAAAAAGGCAGAGAGGACAATGACAACTACAACCAAACTAAAAATAATGGAATGCAACAATGCCTACTTTTGACAAATGAGATGCGCATAATGATGAAACTTGATTCCAGGTTGGTGCATGCATCTTTTCTGGCTCATAGTATCTGTAGGGAACTCTGTTCTTACTATCTAAGTATGCTGAATCCATCGCACATGGGCTGTTGTTCCTTTGATTGATTTGACAAATTTGATAACTTTAACAACTTTGTGATTGTTTGTTTCTGATATTCAAATTTCTGATAGAGATGGTGCCAATATCCTATCCGCCAAAAAATACAAGAGGCGAAAGCAAGACACTTTATCTTTATTTTGCAGTAAGAATTATTTTAATTCCCATACACAAAAGAAGGAATTTTATATTTATGAAATTTATATATATTTTTTATTTTTAAATTTGTGTTTATTATTCCATTCCTAAAATAAGAAAAAAAAACCCTTGCTACAAGAGTAAAGAAGAATTTATCCAAGTTAACAAGGATATAAATCTTTTTTTTTTCTAAGGGAGATCTTATGTTTATTTTATATTATTCTCTTATTCCTTTTCATTTATTATTCAAGATAAATATACACAAATTAAGAAAATTATTAAATAGATTCAACTTTAAAAAAATAATTACATTTTATTAATTTATCCTTCATTAAAAATTAATTAATGTGGAGTGGTTTGAGTATTTATTAAAAAAATAACAAATACGTTCTTTAATAAGAAAAAGATCATTAAAATCATATGTGAAAGAGATCGAAGCAGTACAAGAAATGAGTCAATTTTCCACTACTCATATCATGGAAAAAATTTTAATTAGCACGGGAAAAATGTTTTTCTAAGTGTTTCCTGCGTTATAATAATCATGGAACGTTATAATAATCATGGAAAAATGAGACATAAATAAATTTTTTATAGAATTTCCCACGACACATGTAATTTTAGGTTTTTTTTTTATTTAAAGTTTCTCACAATGATAGCTGTGAGAATGGTTAAAAACAAATGGCAGGGGAAAATGTTTAATTGCTTTCCCATAGCGTAAACTAAGTGCTGATTTTTTATTTTTATTATTATATTATAAATTAATTAAATACAATAAAAATAAATATTGAAATTGATTGAAATGAAGTTAATAATGCTGAAATAAATAAAATTAATTTTTATAAATATTATTAAAATATTTTTCAAATTATTTGCAAAATAAAAAAATACAAAATTGAGGATTAAGCAATTGATGGTGATCCTGCTTATCCACTCCTCCTCCTCATCAGAAATTGTGGAATGCAAGTTCAAGACGTTGAAAATGGTTTTGAACTTCTACTCATTTTGCTCTCACTTCCCTTTGAGGCTCGCGGTCATGACTCAACAGCTCTTGCTCAAATGTTGCTTCCTTGCAAGCAATCTCTTCATTCAGTGCAACCCGATATTCCATCTCTGCCTTATAGACGACTCTAGAGGAGGAGGAATGACTGCATGTGAAGTGTTTGGTGTCAAAGGAATGGACCTCTGCACTAAAGGTTCAACGCGTCGAATATGGTCTTAAACTTCTGCTCACTTTATCCTTATTTCCCTCATAGGCTTGCAATCTCATGATCATAACTCAACAGCTCTTGCTTGAAGGCTACTTCCTTGTAAGTGATTTCTTCGTTCAGAGTTATAACCTGACATTCCATTTCATCCCTACTAGCGACCCAAAATGACGAGGAAGGACCGCATGTGAAATGCCTAGTAACAAAGGAAAGGGCCTCTATGCCAAAGGTTTAAGGCACTGAAGTTGGTCTTGAACTTCTACTCATTTTGCTATCATTTCTTTTTGAGGTTCGCAATCTCACAATCATGACTTGACATCTATTGCTGGAAGGTTACTTTTTTGCGAACAATCTTTTTGTTTAGAGTTACGATCTAACATTCCATCTCTTCTCTATTAATGACCCTATAGGAGGAGGATGAGGAGGAGGAAGGATCGCATACAGAGTGCTTGGTGCCAAATGAGGGGACCTTTGCACCAAAGGTTCATGGCGGCGAAGATGGTCTTGAAATTTTGCTCAATTTGCTATCACTTCCCTATAAGGCCCATGATCTCACAATCATGAGTTGACAAATCTTGCTTGAAGGTTATTTCCTTGTGAGCAATCTCTTCGTTTAAAGCCACAAGTTGTCATTCCATTTCCCCCTTGTTAACAACCTTAGAAAATGAGGAAAGACTACATGTGGAGTACCTAGTGCCAAAAGAAGGAGCCCCTGTGCTAAAGGTTTAGGACATTGAAAATGGTCTTGAACTTCTGCTCACTTGGCTCTTATTTTCCTTTGAGGCTTATGATCTCACGATCACAACTCAATAGCTATTGCCTTGAAGGCTACTTTCTTGCAAGCAATCTCTTTATTCAAAGTCACAATTTGACGTTCCATCTTCTCCTTGCTAATGACCTTAGAGGAGAAGGAAAGACCACATGTGGAGTGCTCGATGCCAAAGGGGACATTTGAGCTAAGGCCATAGAATTTTTTCCTAGTTTGAGCTACCAACTGTCTGAAGTTAAGCTGCCTCCTCAATCTCGGGAGTGAGTTGTAAGGCATCAAAGATATTGGTCGTAATAAACTAGATGGATAAAATCTCTAGAACTTTTTAATTGACTATAGTCTACAAGAAGTAAAAATTAAAATGTTAAATGTATCATAGTAATTTGTTAACTTATTGTAATTTATCATATTGTAAACACATAAATTATTTGTTCTAATTTATCATAATATTGGTATTTTCTCCTAAATCTTATTCCAAACATACATAAATTTATCTTTTTTAATTTTCCCTAATAAGGTTTTTTTTTAATTCTTATTTCAAACATGCATACTTAAATTTTTTTGTTCTAATTTATCCTAATATATCTATTGTCTTCTAAATTTTATTACAAACATACTTAAATTTGTTTTCTTCTAATTTACCATAATAGTTTTTTTTTTAAAAAAAATTCTTATTCCAAACATGTATACTTAAATATATTGTCTTTTAATTTATCCTAATATCGCTATTTTCTTATAAATTTTATTCCAAACTTTATTCCAATCATACAAACTCATAGTAAATACATATCTCACACAAAGATTCAATATCTAAATCCAATTTCACTAATATTCACCTACTAACATTTCCACAAATATACACATATTCAATACCTAAAATCAATTTTGTCAATATTCACATCACACACATGCAACATTAAAAATAACATAGTCAATAGTAAATAGGGATAACAATTTTACCCACGTACCTGTTTACTCGTGGATATCTGCCTGCAATCGGCGAATATGAGTATGAGAAAAAGTATTTACGGGAGGGTATAGATATGAAAATCATATCAATAACGAGCACATGTACGGCTATAGGTATGAAAAAATATCCATACTTGTACCTGTTTACTCATTTAAATAAAAATCTTTATTTTTTTTATATAAACACTACTCAAAACGACGTTGTTTTAAGTAGTGTATAAATAATTTTTTTATTTTCAAACCGTAATATTTATTACTACTCATTGTATCATGCTTTATGGATGTAATTTTGTCAATGTTTGATATAGTTTGTTTTATATGGATTTCTATTGTATATAAATTGTATGTGTGATATAATTTAAAACAAATATGTTGAATTTGTGAATTTATTTTGTAGTTGAAAACTTTGAATTATTGTTATGATTTGGATAAAAAAATTTAGAAATATTTTTTTTTTAAATTCTAGCGGGCATACCCACGGTTACACCCATACTTGAGGATATAAACTTGTACTCAAACCTACTACAGTATTTGTGAGTATGGGTAAGAAATTTTTTGATGGATATGAATATGGATATTGACATATTTGTCTGAATCCAACCTGTTGTCATATCTAATAGTAAATGCATATCTCGAATTCTTAAAAATCAATCTCAAATGCATATGAAAAATTTATAATAATATTCAAGTTTAAGCAAAAAGGAAAATTAATCTATTAAAATAGGCTACTTTCAATGGAAAGCGAAAGGAACACGAGAGAGGGTTGCAAAAATCTTGGAGGACAGTGGAAATGATCATTGAGTGGCAAAGGAGTAGAAGGGAGAAAAAAGGGAAATAAAAGTTCTGGTGCCAACTTCCATGATAAAAACTATTGGAAAGTTAGTGAAGTTGTACATTTATTCTTTCCTGCAATATTCATTAGGGAGTGCATATTGTTTGCTTTCCTACTATCTAATGTCTTAGGAAAATTCAAAATTTAAATTTCTCACTAACAAAAAGGGTAGGAAAGTAAAAAAAAAATGATAATTTAAAGATCTCATTTTATCCACGTTATTTCCACAGTTTTTTTGGTGCTTCCCATGATGTCAAAACAGTGAGAAATGTCACAGGAAACTTCAATATATTCTTATAGTGGGGAGAATAATTTAAACCTTATATATAATTAACACACACTCCTTTCATTCTCTTTTATTCAGTTGAGTTTTTTTGTGTTCCTTTTTATTTATCTTTAACAAATCAAGAATGTATTCATTAATTTTTTTTATTTTTATTTCTATTACCCTAATAAATAGTTAACTATTACACATATACATCAGTTAACTTTTATTAAAGAATAAATTAATGAAATATATTTTTTTAATTATTTATTAATTTTTTTAATTTATGTACTAAATGATATACCAGCTTTACGGCAGTGAGTATAATTAGGAAATTGGCACTTGTATACGACTTTGGGGGAGTTGAATTTATACGTATTTAACACTGCTATAGTTACGGCCTACGATGCATCGACACTTCATATAATAGCCGTATCCGCGTGTCAGAAATGTTTCCGTTTCCGACACTTCTCGACATTGACACTTCATTTATCATGTAAAAATAATCCGACATTTCTAAAAATATCGTGTCCCCATATCTCCGTATCCACGTTCTGGTGTCCGTGCAACATAGGTTGCGGCACTTTGAGCGTATCAATTTACATACCCCGTTGACCCCGAACATCAAATTGCATTTGCTGTTCTATCATATCATAATCATGATGCAATTCTACACTGTTCCATTGATGGCTCAAATCTCAACTGCATAGATAGCCAGAATTTTTGTACGACAAATGCAGATTATGTGCTGATATCGTGCCACACATACACAAGATTGTTTTTGAGTAAAAGGAACTTTTCCGGTTCTGTACTATTATATTAATGACGTTCCCACGTAATTTAATTCCTGGGATATTTTTTATATTTTCTAGAATATTGTAAGGAAATATAAAATTTTAATGTTTAATTAACAATTAAAAAAAAACTTACTTGAGAATTATATAATATTTGTGAGAATATTTTTTAACTCTACTTTCTTCTATATTTTTAACGAAAAAGTTGATATCCTAAATTCTCATAATATAACAATATTTATATTTAAATAAAAAATTAAATTTATCTCGTTATTTTTAATAGCCTTATTATTATTTTTTTCTTTCCGCTGCATAACCCTACTTTGTCACGCAGTTTACATTGTATTTATCCAAAATGCCAAAAATTACGTAATTTTGCCCCCGGCCCGATTCTCTTAACTAGAACAGTAAGAGGGCCACTGTCTTCCATAGATGTATTATATTTTTACCCAAAAGGCCAAAAATTACATGAAAAGCAATAGTACAAAAATGTTGCAAATTCCAGGGGAAACAAATATTCTAGCATATGTCACTCTTGGAATATAGTGTTTCAGCCGATCTATCTCTTATGATACATATACATTCTAGTGTTGTCAGGCCGGACGCAGGATCCTGGACCAGTGGAGGCTGGTGCGGGTCCAAAATGAGAAAATTTATAATTTGATCTCTAAATTTTCTACTTCTTTTTATTAAAATCTATTTTTAAAGACTTTTTTCAATTTAATCTCTATTGAATTTTTAATTTAATCCTTCTATAATTTTTTTTAATATTATAATATATTTTTTAAAAAAATTGAGTGGGGCATGAGCCCCACTGACCTAACTTGGGTCCGCACATGAGTGTTGTTGATATTTTCAATTCAAATGCGTTATATTTTGACTCAGAAGGAGCTGAGGATCATTTTTTCAAAAAATAGTGTTATCATGCAATATCCCTGGCTCCTGGAGGAAGGCAATATTCCCTGTGTTTGACAAGAAGCAACAACCAAGATTTCAATGAATTTTTATATGTTAAAATGTCAAATTATTAATTAAGAATTAAAAAATCTTCATTGATATATTTTTAATTAAAAATATGACTCATTACAATTTATAATAAAAAATTGACAAAGTATAATATAAGATGCGAATCATATATGAAAGAACGACACATAAAAATATTACATAATTCATAGCAATATGCAATAAGATTTTGCAAATCAAACGTAGTGTATATATAGGCTTTTCTTACGGTTTGCTAATAGTACCCTTTTTTGAGTTTAATAAATTTATTTATATACAGATGCACAAAAGGACAAATGCCTTGCGATTCATTATTTTTAGCTTATGTATTCAATTAGTTACATAAGATAGGTAGGTATACATTGAATGATTAATGAACAATGAAACTACAAAAATATATAAAAAAAAATATTCTTGAATCAAAGTTGAATGAAGTTCTTTTTTTATAAGATAACTTTTATAATATATGAAAATCAAAGCTGCATAATCACAACAACCATGGAATACTTTGGCAGACGTTGAATCCAAATAAAAACTTTTAGGTTTCCCGAATTTCATATATTCATCATGAATTCATATCTTAATCTCCAAGACCCAGTCGAAAAGAAGTTTGGGAATGGGAACACCCCGATTTGAGTTGGAAAGCTTTACTTTTGTGATTTGAAGTGTTCAAAGTTTATTTCAATTTTGATTAAAATGATTTGAAGTTGTTCTTATAGTCACTCTAATCTTTTGTAGCAAGCCTTATCATCAAAGCTACGATGATTTCATTGGAGAGAGAATAACTGGCCGGTGAAAGCGCGGCTTCCATATAAAAGGAAATCAATGGGTCAACATCAAAATGGTCAAGAGTCAGAATTCTGGGCAAATAGATAACCCCTTGGCTCTTGGTTTTGCCAAACAACGTTGTACAAATCCAGTTGACGACAACGTTATAAATGTCAAGAGCCAGGCCCGTCAGTGGTTCCCACCCCCCCCCCTCCCGGGCCCCCACAACTATTGCCCTTGCTTTCTTTACCCCAACTTCCTGGATTTTTCCCATTTCAATTCAAACTTTATCTTGGGGCCCCAACTTCTCGGCTTATATAATGTCGCGTTTGTGTTTCAACTCTGAACTCTCAATTACATGCTCACTGCCCCGTACCCCCAGCCAAAAACAACATAATTTACTCATCATCTCTCATCCTTGAGAGGAAAACCAAAATCCTGAGATTTTGAAGATGAAGAAGACAACTAGCAGCGAGTCTTCAAAACTCGATCGCAAAACTATAGAAAGAAACCGTAGAATTCACATGAAATCTCTTTGCTTTAAGCTTGCTTCTCTTATTCCTCCTCACTACTTCAAACACACCAAGGTAATTAACCTTCTTTCTCCCTCTTCTTGTGCAATTCAAATTTCAATCCTCTACTTTTAAGTTTGAAAACCGCTAAATACACGTCCACATCTTGATTGGGTGAGCAGATCCCACAATTATGAACAAACTCTACTTATTCATGCAGTAAAATTCAGAATTTTTCGACAGACTCCTGTAATATGTTGTGCCTGTTGATTCCAACATATAGCTAACATGACCAAAACTTCTGGCAGAGGATCCAAATGCCAGAAATTCATGAGGTTCCTTCTGATTTAATTACTAATTAATAGCGTAATTTCTGTGTATAATTTCAGGATATGTTATCACAGCAAGACCAGCTCGACCTGGCGGCCACCTATATAAAGCATTTGACAGAAAGACTGGACAAACTGAAGGGGCGGAAGGAGAAAGCAATAAGGTCAAACGTCGGAGCAAACGGAAATATGAGTACGATAATGGACGCAAATTTGCCTGTGCTTGAGTTAAGAGACTTGGGTTCAGGCATAGAGGTGATGCTGATTAGTGGGTTAAACAAGAACTTTATGCTTTATGAAGTAAT
>JANHAO010025514.1:0-11341 GCA_026873985.1 Saraca asoca
TTCTTACCATGGGCTTCATCTTATATATGCATGCCATATGCATTCTAAGATGAATAATCATCCTTTAATATCCAATCCACAGAATCTTTAGTTATGGCTGTCACAGCACTCAATCAAATTGGTCTAGGGCACCCATCTACACTAACACAAACAAGAAAAGGAGTAACCATGGAAGCGAGAATGACAACCCCGAGCATCGGTCCACGAAGAAGGGAACAGATGAAGGGCCCCTGTTTCAGGCCCACCATAGCACCTATAGCATCCTGTCAGATGCTCAAGACAAAATCTTCGCAATGGAGAAGGACAAGGAAGACTTCAGACAACCTCCACCCTTAAAAATGCCTGGCAGATCTAGAGCCAACCGAGGGAAATTCTGTGCATACCACAATGAGTTTGGACATATCACCTTGGAATGTTGGGTATTGTGAGACACTATCGAAGATCTCATTAAGAAAGGATGCCCGCACGACTACCTCGTGCGGCCTTCCAGACAGCGGCATGGATCCCACTACCAGGGCACTGAGCAAGAACATTCCCCTACTATCAGGACAATTTTTTAACTTTTGTGATTATCTGTAAATTAACACCTCCTGAACTTGTGAACTAATACAAAGTTTCTTTTTGATAGGATAACAACATCCATCACTCGCAAGTTGTCGATATGTCATAGGCCATATGAAAGGAAAAAGCATTCCGATCTATTACTTAAGGCCCTCCCCCAGAGTTTAATCCAGAGACAAATTGATGAATCACTCAGCCAGTTAAGCTACGGGCTCGTTGAGGCATGGAGACGCTTTAAAACAAACTCATCCATCCAGTTGAGCTGCAGGCTTGCTGACTGACCAGCGTAGCAGACGTGCTCGCTGAGGTGTGGAGATGCTCGAAAATAACTCACCAGCTGAGCCTCGAGCTCACTGAGGTGCAGGGGACGCTGAAAAATACACCTCTTGGGCACAAGATCGCCCCGATCATAAGATCGATCACCCTCTTAGGCACATAATCGCAAGATCGCCCCGTCTATAAGATCGGCCACCCCTTGGGCACAAGATCACCCCGACTATAAGATCGGCCACCCCTTGGGCACAAGATCACCCCGACCACAAGATCGGTCACTCCTTGGGCACAAGATTGCCCTGACCACAAGATCGGTCACTCCCTTGGGCACATGATCACGAGATCGCCCTAGCCACAAGATCGGCCACCCCTCAAAGTTGTAGCTTTCATGCGCTATTCTTTTTGAGCACGAGATCGCTCACTTTTCTCTATTTTGCAGCTCTTATGCGATTAAGTAAATTCACAGCTTTGATGCACGGTAATCTTTTATCACTCACTCTCTAATTCACAGTCCTCATACATACTCGGGATAAGTTACAGCTCACTTGGGATCGAGTATGCGTATACCTAACTCTATTTTGCATGTGCATACAATCAATCGAGCCATGCGCAAAATGAAAATAAAGCAATTTTATTCATTAAAAGACCTTAGCGAGGAATGTTTACATCAGAAAGCTCTGAGTACAAAATGAGGTAAAATACAACAGGGAACCCTAAGTACAAGCTAGTTGAGGAGCAAAGAAAGAGAGAGAGAGGAAGAGGAAGCCAGCCATGGATAGCTGCAAAACTGGTGCACTACAGCTGCTCTTTTTCCAATTGATCACCGGTGGCAGTGCTGCATCCCTCTTTCCCTCGATCACCTACACCTCTCGAAAAGATCGGATTAGAAAGCACTTGGAGTCACAGCCGGCCTAAGAACCACCTCATGGCGGAGCCAGAAGGACATAATCTAGGATCTGTATAAGATCCTCTCACGTTGCTGGGAAAAAAGATTCTTTTGAATCCCATATGCAGTAGACCATACATGCCTCAATGAAGGACCAAAGTTCCGAAGATGGTTCATCAGGGTAATCCATGGTTTGTTGTGAGCGTTAGAACCAGAGGATGGTCTCCCCCTTAAATAGAGCAAGGAATGGATCATTAATGCGTCCGGATCCATCTCCCCTAACCACATGCATTAATGGCCTTGAAAAAGAATCAGCTTAAATGCAGTCATAACTACCGATGCACTTCGATAACAACAAAACCTGGGGAAAGGGAAACGGTGGCTCGACTTTTGACCAATTGAAATTAGGACGGTCTTCAACTCCTAACTTGCTATGCAAGCTGAGAGTTGGGGGGCTTATGTTATATACTAAAAACAGGCCTCGCAAGGATGAGCCCTCGAGGAAACGAAGACTAGTTCTCACGACCCAGCGAGGAGCTTATGGGAAGCTTCACTTGAGATGGTAAAGAGTAGTAACAGATGAAGTAAAGCACCAAGCCCTGCTTCCTCGTCGCCATGCAACGACACTACGAGGAATACGTCACGAAGGAGTATCCCAGCGATAACGTGACCCAGCGATAGGGGCTTGGGATTGACCCGGCATGATAGTTGATCGTTCCTCTCACGCCTGCTTCCTCATCGTAATGACCCTTACAGCATCTCTGAGATAAGGAACTCTCACTTGAGACATCAGAGCATCTTGCCTGACACGGCAATGGCTATAAGCCCACCAACCGACCTGAGAAGCCTACTTCCACAGCCTCTAGTCGAAATATGGTCTTTTCATTGTCTTATCTCATTTATTTGATGTAACACAACTGTAGCTAGCAATTAATGTATATAACCTCTCCTTCCTCTATAAATAGGATGGCATTGTTACCAAAGAGGAGGCGGTGCATCCTTGTAAAAATAGAAGCTCTGCTAAGTTACAATAACAAGAATCTCTACCGTGGACGTAGGATCCAGTAAGAGCCTGGATTTGGCTGAACCACGTAAAAAAATTGAGCGCCTTCCCTCATACTTCTTCAACCATTTACATCCTCTACTTCACTTTTTCTCATCGGCAAACCAAGAACAGGCTTGGGATCCCAAAGAATCCCTCGTTGGCCGGAGTTTGGGATATAACCAAAATCCGACGTCAACACAAATTGATACATTTTCAATTCTAATTTAAAGAAATCGATTTGGGGATTTCGATAAACTAATCATTTTAACATGAAATATTAAATTAATTTGAACAAACACTATGAAATTAGGCCAAATTTTACAGAAAACAATTCAAACCTCAATAGTTATATGAACACAAAATTTCAGAAAAAAATTGATTTTATTGTAATCATGAGTCATGCAATAATCTCATAACAATTCATATAATAGTTTCCACGCATAAAACTTAATAAATTATTTATATAAAGCTATGAATTAATTTATGACTCACAACATTCTCATATTTGGGAACAATACGATTAGGAATAGATTATTACAATATGGATCAAATAATGAATTCACCAATCCATATACAAATTAGCCATATTTACGTACTTTATTTGGCTTTGATACCAATTGATAAACTTTTATTAAAATTATGATTGATCAAACTATGTAAACAGGTATGAAAATTGTATGCGAATAATATAAAAGATTAGAAAAATGGTTACCTGTGTTTCCTGATTGATTCATGATAATAATAATTACTCATGTTTCCTGATTTTGAATTGATCATGATCACATGTACAGATCATGTTCACAAAAGTCATTTTCATTTCAAACCCTAGTTGTCACAACAAAAATTGGGGAGAGAGACTGCAGACATATGAGGATTATGCAGTAGCTTAGAAATTTATGACTAAGGACCCTCTTAAATTGAATGCAATTTGGATAGTGATCCGGTGCATCATTAAAAAACACTTAATAAATTATTTAGGCCTAAATGACACAAGAAATCCTAACCTTTATGTGCTACTAACTTTAACATTCTTAATAATTTATGAATTATTAGGTCTATAATTGAAAAAGAATTCTAACAATTCAAAAAGCAAATTTTCTCAAATTGTTAATATTTAAAAAAGAAAATTATGCACAGCACGAGTCTATTTCTAGATAAGAAGAAAAATCAATGTTGAAATGAAAGAAGACTTCTCGAAGGAAGACATACATTATCAATTTTAAAATCATATTTTTCTTTCTTAATTAATGATATACAAAGATAGAAACAATTCCTATAACAAACTATCAAAAAATTTATAAAAAAAGAAGGCAAGACTTTAGCAAAAAATTAAATGCACAAAATAGATGTAGTCATTGATCTCATCAAATACACTCCAAACGCATTGCCTTCGACGATGAATCATGAATAATGGGCATGATCCCTTGCATAGGAAAAAGGCATTTTGAAGCTTCTGGTCCCTTAACTAAATACATTTTCAAAAATATGCAAAGCATGTTTAATACATGCAAGATCGAAGTATTCAACCAGATCACAAATTAGACACACAACAAATATAATTAAATTCAAGAAATTAAGCATTATTTGATAAAATAAAAAATTATAAACAAAAAAAATAATTTAATTGAAAAAGATGACAATGGTGGTGAACCTCATCAATGCCTAAAGATATTAAATTGAAACAACCAAAGAGGCCGTTTGAATTCCATACAAATAATAAAAGATCAATGAACATAGTAATTAGCTGAAATTGAAATTAGTAATCACATTGTATTGCAATTGATTTTACTGTGGACTTCATTTTCTCATCAACAATATGGGTTGAACTATAATTTCAAACTTCTTTGTTGTAAATAATAAAAATCCAATAGTAACTTAGAGGAGATAAAATTTTCCTTGTTAAATGAAAGGGCGTGAAGGAACTAGAAGTTAAATAAAAAAATTAGATACAAAAAAGATAAATACTAACATTTTCCTACATTGACAATACCAAATTTTAAGACTTTGATCGACATCATTGAACTCTTTCAAAATTAATCTATGAATATCAAATTTTGTGCAATAAATAGGACTGAAAAATTTAAAAATAGAAGAATGAAAGACATATTACACACACAAATATCACAAAAAATTACTATTTTAAAATGCATACTTAAATATCATAAAAACTTACTATTATAAAATTCATAAGAGATTTTTAGAATGATAAAAAATCATTTTCAAAAATTAAGAAGCAAAAATAAACTCAAATTGGAATGAATTATTTTACACTTTTTGTAACCAAATTAGAAACACATATATGATATATATTCATCAATTTTCATACCTAATGAAGATTAAAGACCATTAAAAGTGGAGCCATTCTTAACAGTTGAAGTAAATGCTTGGTGAAAAGTTTTTAATTCTCTCATTGACAATAATTGTACAATAAAAAGAAGATATTAAAAAAAGAAATAAAAAGACTAATGCTCCTTAATCTTCTCCTAATAACATTATTAATGTAAGCTCTAATTTAACAAAAAGAATAGATACTCGAACATATTTATTACACAAATTGTTATAGGTATTTTTGGAGCTCTACAAATGGGCTGGTTAAAGGCCCAATGGACTAGCTTGGCTGAGAAGGGTGCATCCCATTCTAGAGTGAGGTTGTAGGAACTAACCAATAGGTCATCTAGTGTGAGCTCAAATCACCAAACGAGCGATCTCATGCATGGGTACGAAATGCCAAAGTCTAGCCTACAACTAGAGGCCATACTTCTAACTGACAAATCTGCCCCTAAAAAATTGATGGCAAGTTCTCTAGCATTTATTGCCTGACACAGTGGAAAAAATAGATTTACAATTTATTAAATTACATCTATAACACCCCCTAGCAACTATAAATAGTGGTTTGGTCATTGTGTCAATAAAACTGGTCTGAGAGAGAAAACCTCTCTGCAACAAAAATAAAACTCATACAATACTTGTACTCTGCTATTACATTGATCAATAATATTACCGTGGACGTAGGGGTTGACAACACAACTTTAGCCGAACCAAGTTAAAAAACTCTTAATGTCCTCTTATTCTTCCTCCTCTCTTCTCTATTTCCATACAACCGATTTGCAGTTTAGGGTTACATGAACTTCGAAGTTGGCTATTGACTCTTGGACTCAACTAGATTCACACATCAATATTTTGGCACTAGAAGGAGGGTCCATCTACTTTCTGGTTGATTTTCTGTTTAACTGTGATGACTAAAGGAAGAACCATTAGAAGTTCAAATGCTCTAGTTAATTGGCCAGAAGGATAAGTAGAACAGTAGAGGGAATTGGTCCTTTTTACAATAGGCACTCATGCTATTACTCTAGAAACTGATGGAGTGCAAACATGGCACCAACATCATGAAGTGCTTAAGAACACAGTGAAAGGGTTAGTTGAGGTAGTTAAAGTGCTGGTGCATGCACAAACCTTGGGTGCATGAAAGCAAGTTGAGATCGATATGTCCAAGCAAGAACTCTAGTAGCTATATGAAGAGACTCAAGTGGAGAGGCCAAACAAAGTGCTTCAACGTGTTAATTCAACTCACTATTCCAACTCGTAGGCAAGATTGAAAGTCAACCGAGCTTGTGAAGATGTCAAAAGCCAATGCATGGGAGCTCACATCAAGCTGAAAGTTCAAACAAGACCAATCAGAAACATACCTCAAATCTCTACTCTTACGATCAAGGAAATAAAAGGAGCCAGTGATCTCATAGCCATCAATCTGGAGCATAGAACTAGATGATAGAACAGTTGCTTCAGAGGGTAAGGCAATTAGAAAAATGCCCTCGAGCTAAAAACAGGTAAGATTAATGTGAAGAGAGGACACTATTCATCAGAAAGGTTAAGGCAAAGTCTCTTCCTTGCAAGTTTAAAATTCCCACAATCCTACCATACAATGGGGATAGTTATCTATATGACCACTTGGATATGTTCAATGTACAAATAGATCTCCAGACAACTAACTCTTTGGTCAAATGCCATGTCTTTCTAACAACATTAGGAGACATACCTTGAACATGACTCAGAAATCTCCCAGCTCATAGCATTAACAGTTGAGAAGAGTGCCAAAAGAGATTCATCAACCAATATAAAGCATTGAGAAAACAACTCACACCATCTTGCCACCTCATGATGGTCGTCCAACAGAAGGATGAATCATTAAAAGGCTACATCACCTGGTTCAGATGCGAGCTCAATAATGTGGAAAACCCATTCGATGATAGTATCCTAACAATGATCTCATACAAACTCCTCAAGGATGGAAAGCCATATTAAAGCATATATGAATCTCTAATAAAGGACTTGGGTAAATTCTATGAACAAGTTGTCAAACAAATTAGGTGAGAGGAGACCTTTGGCCTAAAAAGGTTTGACCATAGGGATGAGGCAAATAGCTCTGATCAAAATAAAAAAAGAGCAATGACAAAAATGCCAAAGACAACTCCAATAACCAGCCTATAAAGAAAGCTAGGATTGAGTAACCTTTATATCAAGGTTGCCATAACAACTACAGCATCCTATCAAACACTTTGGATAGGATATTTGCAACCAAAAAGGATAAGGAAAACTCTGGGAAGCCTGAACCCTTAAAGACTCTCAATAAGCTCTGAAGCAACAGAGATAAGTTTTGTGTCTATCATGATGAGGTTGGTCATAATACATCAAAGTGCTGGGTGCTCGAGGATGCCATTGAGGACCTTATTATGAGAGGTCGCTTAAAAGACTATGTAGTGTGACCTGTAAAATAGCGACCTTAGTAACCACAATAGGATTATGAGCAAAAACAAGCATCTGTTATAAAAGCCATATGATTCTATAATATTACTTAGAAACTAGTAAAAAGTTGTTTCCTTGAAGTTTTCATGACTCCGTCTTAAATGAGATCTCAGCAAAATATTAAAGGGAAAGACCATATGTCATAAAGGACGACTTGGGAAATGGACTCTTTCAACCTTGGAATTCTAGGCATCTGCTCACCCAGCTAATTTGGTAGTGAACTCTTAACCCACTCCTCAAGAAGAGAGTTCACCCATCCAATCCAAGGATAGTGTATCCTTAAAAGCTATAGAAATTTTAGCTTGCAATTAGCATCACACTAATATGACCTACTTTTCGACACTACATTAGTGTGACCTATTTTACATTATAGTATGAATGTGACTACTATTCGACACCGCATTAATGCAACTAACTAAACATTACCATATTAGTGTGACCTACTTCTTGGCATTGCCCTAATGTGACCTTCTATTTGACATGCATACGACCAACTTTCTTAGGCACTGTATGCATGCAACCTATTACTGCCTGCATATAACCAACTTCCTCAAGTACCGTATGCATATGACTTACTACTTGACATGCATGTGATCAACTTTCTCAGGCACTACATACATGTGACATACTGCTTAGCACCCATATGACCTATTACCTAGCACCCTATGTATGTGCTTTAGCAACTAAGACTCCACACCAACTGAGGCATTATAGCGCTAAAATCCATAAACCCTCACTGGCTAAGGTTCCACACCAGTTGAGGGGTTATGGTGCTAAAATCCATAAATCCTTGCTAACTGAGGCTCCACACCAGCTGAAGCGTTATGGTGCTAAATTCCATAAACTATAGCTGAGGCGCTATAGTGCTAAAATCCATAAACTACTGAGGTACTCCAATGCTTAAAATTCATTGCCAACTGAGGCGCTATGGCATTAAAATCTATAGTTGAGGCACTACGGTGCTCAAATTCATTGCTAGCTAAGGCATAACTTATCATGAATACTTGACAAATATACATTGCCTTGCTTGGTAAATATACATTGTCATGGTCTGAAGACACATCGATGCAACTTATTGGGCATTCAACTTGATAAATGCATGTATATGACCTACTTCTCGGCATCGTATGCATGTGATCTGCTATCTAAAATACATGCATGTGACCTACTTCTCAACATCACATGCATAACTTACTTCTCAAAGGCATAACTTTTATGTGACTTGTCTCAGTATTCAAAGTAAGTCGCAGTTCTCATGCGACCTATCTCTATATTCAAATTAAGGCATAGCTTTTGTGCAACCTATCTCAGCTCGAGCTCACTAAGAAATAACTTTCATATGATCTACTGGCCATTCCACTTGGCACATATCCTTTTGAATCATAATTTGCTAGTCAAGGACCATTTATATTAGTTTATATGTCATCATTTGTGAGCTTACTCAGTACTTAACTCGTATCTACTCAAATATGCTTACCAAGGTTAATTGACTTATCAGGCATTCATTTTATCTAATGATTATTTAGTTATGGTTAGTAGAAACTCATTCATATCAACCAACATGTTATCATCTGCGACCTTCCAAACATCTAATATGGCATACTTGGAAAAGCAAAGAATATCATAGAAAGTTCATTAAAAACCTCTTTCAATGAGATGAATTTACATAAAGATACAAGAGCACGTATCTAAATAAGCCTACAGCTATCACATTCTCAAAGGAATGTTGGCTTCAAAGAAGTAAGACACAGTAAGCTGGAGGATCAATGAACAAACTGACCACTCAAGCTTTCTCTTATCCTTCTCAAATAAAAACTCCTCCCTCAGCCTTATTACCCCCAAGGTACTTGGAGAAACTAAACGGATAACTCAATCGTGCAAGGAGGAAAAAGAACATAGTTAGAAAGGCTGAATTCCATAGCATAACCATGAGGAGGTTATGAAACTTGTACAAAACTTCCCAGGATCCTCAGAGAGGAATTCTCCATGGGAATTTCCTATGCAGCAAGCTACACACGCCTTGTGGCACCTCACCAGTGACCTAATTAATCAAAATCATGGGGGCCTCAATTAGTACACCCATCTGTTCATTCTACAAAGCAAGAAAGGATATTTTTCACACCTTATATAAACAAATCTCGCTTCATTGATGAATCTAGAAACTAAACACCTATCTTTGATCTAGCAGTCCAGCAAAAAGTAAGGTTACCACGCCAATGGCTACAAATCATGCATATTAAATGCATGGCTTGACAAAATGATACGATAAGAAGTCTGAATGATGGCACTATAGACTACAATCATCACCTTTTACCAGTAAATTATAGTTTCCAATTCATAGAATGAACTGAGAGCTAGGGGGCTAATGTTATGGGTATTTTTGGAGCTCTACAAATGGGTTGGTTGAAGGCCCAGTGGACTAGCTTAGTTGGGAAAGGCCTAGCCCATTCCAGAGTGAGGTCACAAGAACTAACCAACAAATCACGCAACATAAGCTCAGATCGCCGAACGAGCGATCTCACACATGGTTAAGGAATGCCAAAGTCTAGCCTCTAGCTAGAGGCACATATTTCCAACTGATAGATCTGCCCCTAAAAAAATGATAATAAATTACCTAGCATTTATTGCTTGACGCGATGGAAAATATAGATTTACAATTTATCAAATTATATTTGTAATACCCTAACAACTATAAATAGGGGTTTAGGTCATTGTGTCAGTAAGACTGGTTTGACAAAGAAAACCTCTCTGCAACAAAAATAAAACCCCTACAATAGTTGTACTTTGTTATTACATTGATCAATAATACTACCGTGAACATAGGGGTCGATAACATAATTTTGGCCAAACCATATTAAAAAATTCTCAATGTCCTCTTATTCTTCCTTCTCTTTTCTTTCTTTCCATACAACCAATTTGTTGTTTGGGGTTATATGAACTTTAGGATTGGCTACTGAATCTTGGGCTCAACCAAATTCACATGTCAATGCAAATAAATATTAATGATTAATAGATAATTGATTGATGGAAATTACTAATAAGATTTGTTTATAAAAATATAATAATTATTATTTTATATGTGTAGAAGAAAATCATTTTTAAGAGACTTTGAAGCATACACCATTTTAGAATTGAAAAGAAGAAAGCAAGCATTACTTTCGGCGCAGATGAAAAAGTTAATAAAATTAGAAAATTTGAGACTTGCGTGTGTATCATTTATTTGCCCTTTTTAAATAGTACGTTGGATATGTCAACCAAGTTAATTCTCATCTCTTTGGCAAAGATAGCTTTTTTTTTTTTTTTAACATTATCATGGCATTGGCACATAATTGCTTATCAAGTTTGCCCTTTTAACGTCATCACAACATCTCTTTGGCAAAGATAGCTTTTTTTTAACATCATCACAAACACCACTTTGGCATTGGCCCATAATTGCTTATCAAGCACGCTAGTGATCAGTCACTAAAAAAAAAAAAGCAGCGTCTCTAGATTGTCTAGCCTTCTCTGATACTTCCCTTCTTAAAACCTGGTAATTTCTGGAACTTTCCTTCTCACCGTTCGTATAAATGCTGCATTCGGTTCTCACATTTTCTTGCTCTCTTCAAGTGAAAATTTTTCTACTCTTCCAAACATAAGTTCTGCAAATTTTGAACCCGAAGGTTCAAACCTTTTTAGATTATCCTAAGGAAATTTGAAGATTTGTTATGGCGACCAAGGAAGGCAAGGCCATAGGAATAGACCTGGGAACAACCTACAGCTGCGTGGGAGTCTGG
>JANHAO010025515.1:0-11331 GCA_026873985.1 Saraca asoca
AAGGGGTATTTTGATATTTCTTGAAACATGAAGGGGGAAAATGATAATAATTTTATTTTTAGGGGGGGAAATAGAAATATCCCTAATATAATTTGATGATATTTATTTTAAGATTAAAGTATATTGATATAATTAAAATATTTAAAATAAGAATAAAATTATCTAAATTTTAATTAAATTATATTTTATAATGTTATATATTTATTTATTTATTTTGAATTAATGAATGTATGTCAAATATATAATGATATATGAGTTTTTTTTATTGACATTGTGAAAAAAATAAGCATCGAATATAGTATGAAATTAAAAAAAATAAATATTAAAAATGAATGTTTCTAATTCGGATATAAACAGTTAATTAACTAAAAAAGATGGATAAATTAGATAAAAATAATAAAAAAATTTTATTTTAATAAGTTATTAGTAACATGAAGTAATTTTTTTAAAAAGAGTTCTTTTTTCTAAAAAGCCAGTGTATTAAATACTTCTAAAATATGAAAGAGAATTGTTTGATCAAATTACAGAATTAAAAGTTAGTTTTTTTTATGTGTCAAATGCACACTATGCATTATTTTCACTGATGACAATAATATATAATTTGTCATAAGTTAAAATTACAAGAAAGTATATAATTTGTTTAGTTTCTATGAATAAACCTTTACATTGCTATTTTCACTGATGACAATAATATAAAAGAAATAAAGTTTCTATGAATTCTTGCATAAATCTATTTAGTTGTCATCATAATGACAAATGAATAGTGTTAATTAGTAACGAATACACGTTTTTAAAATGGCTTAATTGTAGTTTTAATCCACATACAAATTATTTTTTCTTATCCGGTAGGTATATGCTAGTGCACTCTGATTACAAGATGCAAACTTGGAAGGAAGAAGAAGATGGAAAATCCTTAAAGAAAGTATCTGAAATTGATAATTCAGTTGATTAAACTTGGTCTGAAATAGAGTATCGAACCACTAAGTAAGTTCTCTGATTACAGATGGCTTAGTTGAAGATTCTTTTCTTCAATTCATTAAAGCTCTAAAGCTTCGATTCTTTTCTTCGATGAATTCCTCAAGTTTCCTTCACATTTTTCATAGCTACGTTGTATGAGAAAAAATTTGGTTTGCAGCGTGCTTTACTTTAAGAAAAATACATGGGTTGCACCCCAAGGCTGCTGCCCCCAATTATTGTTGCACACTTGTATATTAAAAAAAAAAAACCCTTAAAAACATTTGATAAAAAGATTAACACTTGTTTGAAATATTTAAAAAACTAGAATTTAATTCATTTCAGATTAAATTTATGAGTAATTTTATACATAAATTTAATTTTAAAAGAATTGAATTTCAGTTTTCTTATCATCAAATAAGAGGAAAGAAAATCACAACTTCAAAATTGAATTTGGTAGCCAAATTTTATTGAAAATATTATAAGAATTTCTACCATTACATGCAATAGAAGGCAGTATTACCCCTATATTTGTAAGTCAGAAATCAACTCTTAAGTTGTAACATCTAAATTGGTCATAATTTTCCAAATATAAATAACCATAATATTACTTATAAGGAAAGTCCATTATGTTAATCAGTTTTGGGTGCAATTTGTTGTGTTCTCGAGACTTTGGCAGCTCAAATCCAGTAAAAGATCAAATGTCTCTCTGAAATTAAAAAATTAACAAAAGAGAACAGTTGAAGAGAAAGGGTAGTATTCCTCCTAACAAAGTATAAAGAGAAGATGCAACTTAATTCCGAGTAAATTCTTTTAAATGTGCTTGTGAATTACAAGAGATGATGGCTAGGTTGGCTTTGCTTGTGCTTCAATCGAATTGGCCACAATGCTCCAATTGGGATTATTGAGTTATAGCCCAATGCCAAATGACATAATGAGTAATATATATATATATATATATATATATATATATAACGTACATGCACTGATTGAACATTAAAAAAAAATTGTGGAAAAAATTCTGGTAAACTATATTAACTGAAAATAAGGATCCGAGGTTTTTAAATCATATTTTGAAAATTAATGGCTGAAATCACAAGTCAATAAACCTCAATGTTGATTGGTGTAATTCAGTGGCAATAAAATGAAGCACTTCTTTCTTCTCAATTTTTCCCAACCGCTTATTAGATTGTTGTTACAATAGAAAGTATCTGAACAAATTCATGAAGTGAGATTTATTAATTGATCCCGAAATTTTCACTACTACTTCCTATTTTTTTCAAGAAAAAAAGTTAGAAAATTACTTCCTTGAATTTCAGGATTCATTACACTACGATATTAAAAATTTAATTTATTAAAATATAATAAATAATAACACTGAAATTTTAATATTACCTCCTTTATTTGTAAGTGTGGCATAAGAGGAATGAATGTCGTCTTTTGATTTTTTTTTTTAAATCAAGCAAAATGAAAAGATTTTAGAGTGCCAGTTGGGCCTTTGATAATCGGTTCTACCGAGGATTTAATTTCTTTACTTAATTAATTAATTCGGTTATTTATCTCTAGAAAAGAACATCAAAATTTTCTTCAAATATCATTTTATTACTAAAGTTTTCACCTTTTTCTGCTGGAACGAAAATTTTATATGCAATCACACTTTTAGATATGATAATTATAAATATAAGGGCAACACAGGGATTGAGTTGGCACTAGAATAATAGATAAACAAACAAGACGATAAGATTAATACTTCAATTCCAAAGTATTAATGTTGAAGTGTAAAATTAATAAATAGCACTAGGCAGTACTGTTTTTTTAAAGGCAAGATTGATATTTATATTAATATCACAAATTTGATGACTTTTTATAAGAAATATGTTTACTTGCATTGGTGCAATTGCCATCAAAATTGACATACTTATTGTAATAACTGAAATAATATATATATATATATATAACATAGAGAACAAATTGTTACAACAAGCATGCATGTTTCTTCATTGCAAGGAAATTAGGATGATTTGAAATTGTCCCCGCCGGGTGGGGGGAGGTAAAGTTTACGATAACAAGAATCAAAGAATCAAATTCAAAGGGAATTCAATAAAGGAAGCAATTGACTAAGCGTTCTTCTACTCCAACCGCTGCATTACCTGAATACCAAATGATATGGTCTGAATCAAAGTAAGAAAAAGAAGTACTATACTAGCAATGGAAACAGCAATCTACCATGGAGTGTTGCAATAGTCACGCCTCAAAGTTGCTTTCAATTTCTTACAAGAATTTGTGTAAAACTCATTCAATTTCCCTCAAAGTTGAGCATAATCAGAATTGAAATTCTTCCAAAAGACATTTTTCATAAGGCCATTAAAAAATTTAGCCATAGCATCTGTATCATCCAAATAGTTAGGATTATTCCATTTTTAATAAGAACATTCACATCAATATCTATGTCTGACTGTTGTTGAAACTGACTAAAAATAGTATTAAACTACCTAAGCTCTCAGGTCATGTCCACAAAAATTGGAGATTGACTTCTATATGTTACTATGTAACAAAATGGGGTGTGGATACTAAATAGACTAGGAATTAAATCAAATAATTGAAATGCAAGCTAAACAGAAATTAGAAGAAAGGAAAACTGACAAAGAAAATCTCAATCTAAGGGACTCTTGCAATCAATTCATTGACCGATCCTTAGCACTATTATTTCATTCTCACTTTGATCGCTTAGCCAAGATATTAATTAAGCCTAACACCTAATTAAATATTGTTAATTTCTTCATAACTTAGTCAACTAAGCCTAGCATCCAATTGACACTTATTGTTAAATCAGACTAGGCCTAGCACCCTAACCAATTTACTTATAACATTAAGTCATGAGAATACTAAGTTTAATTAATTGAATTACCCTAATAGCAACTTAATTAATTACCATTAATTCCCTAAGGAAATTGAATTACCCTAGCAACTTATCAAAAACCTATTGCTACCCCACAATCAAAAAGCTACAAAGAAACATAAGTTGCTTATAGAGGTTTAGCAAGCATTAAACCACTTTGAACAATTAATTAATGGACCCCTTAATCAGTCATCCACAACAATTATGGATAGCAAGAGTAGAGAATCAAAATAAGAATAAATTAATAATTAAGACAAGTCTCACAATCAAGAATAGAAAAAGGTGCAGAAATTCCCTTAGATTGAGATGAGTTTAGTTATATATTATTATAAAAATAAAAAGAAAAATAAAGGGAAAAAAGAAAACCTAATTAAAGGCTGGAGTCTTACCTTAGCAAAGCTCTTCTCCTCCTAACATCAAAGACAACATAGAAATGAGTGTAAAAGATATTACAAAGAGGCTTAGCTAACTATTTATATGCTTAGTGCACTACCTTTTAATAAGACTACTATTTATGGTTGGAATAAGGCCTATTTGGACATGACACTCTGCACATGAAATGTAGGTCTATCATTTAGCTTGCCAATGGCCTTTACCTTATATAAAAACTCGATCTTTAGCTCAAGTTATGAGCCAAAAATTAAGACAGATTTTCAAAGCAGTCTAGCCATAATAGATTTAAGCACTTAAGTTTACAGCCTTGTAATTAAATCAAAATAGTATAGTTTGCCCTGAAGCCCTTTATGAGAGTTGTAAGATTGGATCTTAGCTATCCTATTGGCTTAAGTTTGTAACAAAATGATGGATGAAGTTCCACTTATGATGAAAACATTGAAACTAGGTATGGGTCACAACATTGCACTTTGTTTCGAATTCTAAAATTTATTTCACCTCCAAAACATCTGAACTGAGCTTTGGGCTCATCATAATATGTTTAGATCTTTCTCTTATCTTTCCAATGACATAAGAATCAATCAAAACTAAGGTCTAGATAGAACTTAAGATATATCAAAAAACCTTAAATAGTATAAATTTACCAAACAAATTCAATTAAGCCCAAAAACATAACAAATCATAAAACCAATCTCAAATGTCTAATTAAGCTCATAAATGTGACAAAAGATTAAGTATAAAGAAATATAAAATATGTATAAATTATGCTTATCTAATTCCCTAACACTTAGCTCTTCCATGTCCTTGGACAAGACCCCGAAAACAAAACTACACTAGACTCAACACAAAGACTCTAACTCTAAAATTTTTCAACAATGATGAGAATGTAAAACCAAAAACAAAGAAACAACCAAAATTTAAAGGAATATAATATCTCATGAAGCACATTCTTGATTGCTCAAAACTCAAAGGCAAGTAGATCAACTTTGGTAGACCTCATAAGGTAAGCTCTTCAACAACTCTCTTTGTGATTAAAATGAGAAAGTGTTTCACTCAATTTCATTTCATAAAAATGCATTATGTAAGCTTGCTTATCATCAAATCTCCACTACTCAAATCACATGCATTAAACAAATGAAAAGGACTTCACAAAGATTATAATATGGCCAAGGGAAAAGGGGAGGAAAGGAATGATATGGATATAAAAGTGCAAAATCCAAAGAGACAAGTAGAGCATTGGGGCATAAATTCAAACAAACAAAGAAGAAATTTCAAACTAAAATCTACATCACAAACTTCCATAGTTTTCACTTTTCTTTTTCTCTTTCCTTTTTTTCAATTTTTCACTTTCTTTTGTTTTAAGCTCTTTCTTTTTGAATTTTTTTTAAATTCAATCTTCTTTTGCTTTCTTTTTCTTGACTTTCATTGAAATTTCTCTCTCTCTCTCTCTCTCTCTCTCTCTCTCTCTCTCTCTCTCTTTTACTTTCTTTTTGTTTATTTTTTTTTCTTGACCATTAAACTAAATCATAATTGTCTTTTCACCACATAATTAGCACACCCCCATACTTATTCAAGAACCCATCCCACTAATAAATTAAATGCTCTACTAATCCTTAAGGTTAAGGAAAGGTAAAGACATTCAATGCTTGACAATTTAATGGGTTACATAATAAGAAAAATGTCAAACAGGCTCAAAGAGGCTTAACAATAGTACATTGTAAGGTAGGACAAAAGGGAAAAGTGGCTCAATCAAAGAATACCTTAATTATATTTAGGCTTCCATGTGCCAATGTAATCTAAAAAAGAATCAAAGCATGTTCTAGAGTGATAGTTTCATTAAAAAAAATTCACACACAAGAAAGAAGAGGAACCTAATAAGAATGATCAACATTGGCTCAAAATCTTATAGGTTGTATGTCTACCAATATCAATCTACAAATATTTTAAATTCATCACAATGCTAATCAAATTTAAGAATCAAGGGTAAGACAATTTATCCAATTATGCTATGTAACAATTAAAATCAATTGCATCCTACTCAAGGCCTAAACAAACTTATCATCAATGAAAAGCACCTAAAAGCACCTAAAACTTATCATCAATTTATCCAGAATTCTTTTTAGATTTTTTTTTCAAAAACAAAGTAACACAAAGCAAAATGCATAACAAAACAAATCCAAAATCTCTCCCCCACACTTAAATTTTTGTTTTTAATGTAAGCATAAAATCATCAACAAATCATGGATATATAAAATAAAAGAGGTAGGAAAAGAGAGT
Source organism: Saraca asoca (assembly GCA_026873985.1). Taxonomy (NCBI): domain Eukaryota; kingdom Viridiplantae; phylum Streptophyta; class Magnoliopsida; order Fabales; family Fabaceae; genus Saraca; species Saraca asoca. Next base: position 6,524 of record JANHAO010025515.1, read on the forward strand.
AAGCACTTGGGTTACCTCCCAAGAAGCATGCTTGTTTAACTTCGTTAGCTCGATGGATCATTGGATCTTTCAACCTAAGTCATGAAGTCTTGGCACCACAAAATTTGCCTAACATCCATAAATTTCAAAATCCATCTTCATCTGCTTAAAATTTTTGCTACTTGCATTTGGTTACCCTATGAAAATGGAATTAAGAGCATCATCCTACACTACACGGTTAGCAATATCAATAAAACTTATAGAATAGCCATCAGAAGGATATTCCTTGGCATAATCAAAGATGTTATAATATAAAGTATCACCATCAAAGTCCATAGTGAGAGAACCAGCATACACATCAATTTTTGTCCTAAATGTCTTTATGAAAGATCTACCTAGAATTATGGGAGCTAAGGTGTTGATTGAGGAATCATCAGGTTTTTTTAAAATTCTTAAAATCACTAGGGAAAATGAAAACATTCACCTTCACCAACACATCTTCAAGCAATCCTACAGGAATCACATTAGACCTATTTGCTAATTGAATTACAACATCTGTTCGTTTTAACGGTCCTAAATTTAAAGATGCATAAACAAAATATGACATGAAATTTATATATGTACCCAAGTCTAGCATGGCATGTGCAGAATGATTCTAACTAATGGAATAAGGGATAGTGAAGGAAACTGGATTCTTGCATTTCAGAGGAATTTTTCTTTGAATGATTGTAGATACTATTTCCCTTATGCATATCCTTTCATTACCCTTCAATTTCCTTTTGGTTGTGTATAGCTCCTTATAGAACTTGGCATACCTTGGAATCTATATAATGACATCTAGTAAGGGAATCTTCACTTCCACTTTCCTCAAATTTTCTAGAATGCTTCTCTCTTTTTCCTCTTTGGTCTTCTTTGCTAGGCTACTAGGAAAAGGAGAGAGAGGAAGAGGAAAAATGGAAGCTAATCCAGGACCACCTTCTTGTTTAGTAGATTCTTCCTCTTTTTGCATATTTTTCTGCTTTTTTGTAATTAGTTGCTCAAGTATGCCCTTAACTTCCACTCCTCAACAGTATTGCATTTACATTTTCTCTAGGGTTCAAGAATGTTTTTAAGGATATTTTTCTTGTGGCTTGAGTTTCTAAGCTAGTTAAACTAGTTTCTACAGTGTTAAGCTTGGAGTTTATAGTACTGATGTCCTACTTGACTAGCTAAATTTATCATTTGATTTCTTGCTGAAAATACATGTTCTATTGAGCCATGTTTTCATTAGATTTGCTAAAGCTACATTTGAAATTGAATTATGGTTTGGCTATTGCATGGTCTAGTTCAATTGCATTTGGTGTGGTTGCATAGTCTAGTAAGGCCATATCTATTGGAATGAATTCTATTGTAATGAAGCTTACTGCCCAACATGATTTCCATATCTTATATTGGATTAGTTCTCCAACCAAGGTTGTATATGTTAGAATAAATATTGTATTCCTATTGGTTTTGGTTTAGAAACCTGTTGGTATTTTCTAGAAATCTACTCCAATTACATGCACTAGTTGAAAAGGGTTAATCTCCTAGAGGCTTGGACATTCTTCAGTGTAATGTCTAAGGATTGAGCAAATTCCATAAACTACTATTACTGATGCTTGTCTTGCCCTATACACTACAACTACTGTATTTGTTGAATCATTAATGTGAGTTTTGTTATTTGCCTTTTAAGAGTGGAGGTAAGCACCTTATTGACCTTTTTGACTGTGTAATCTATTTTGCTCCCAAACTATTGCAAAGTACCAATCATGTTGGATATCACCATCCTTGCAACATCAAGGGGTCTTGTTTACTAGTGCTTCTCCACTTACAGCATCAATCATACTTTTGTCCATAAGGAGGATCCCTCCATAAAAGTGTTGGATCAAGAGTTAATCATTAATCTAATGGTATAGACAGCTTGCACATAGCCTCTTGAATTTATCCTAATATTCATATAAGGTCTCTCCATAAAGCTCTCTAATACTACAATTTTTTTTTTCTAATGTTAGTAGCTTTGGAGGTAGGGAAGTATCTCTCAAGAAAGAATCATGTCATCTCAGGCCATGTATTGATGGAGCCAGGAGGAAGGTAGTGGAATCTTTAACTGAATCAGTAAGGGAGAAAGTAAAGGCTTTTAGCTTGACTTGCTCCTCCAAAATTCCTTAAGGCTTCATGGTTGAGAAAATCACATGAAACTCCTTTAAATGCTTGTAAGGATCTTCTCCAACTAGACCATGAAAAATAGGAAGCAATGGATCAGGCTAGACTTTAAATTAAAGGCAACCTTAATTTTATGATAGTTAATGCATAAAGGTTACTGGTTAAGGACCGGAGTAGTCGACTCCTTCAAAGTCTTTTAGTTGAATGTCATATTTTTCATGCTTGAATAGGAAGATGAACTTGCAGAAAACAAATCTGGTGTAGTGCCTAAGCTTGGAGAAGAAGACATTGAATTAATGCTAATGAAGGGTCATGAATTAGGTTAAATTGGTTCTTACTTTTTCTTTTTAATTCCTACAAGATTTGCTCAATCTCCAGATCATATATTAGTTTAAGAATATGAAAGGATTAAGTCATACACAAAAGGACTTAACAAGTAATCAAAAATCAAAAAGAATTGAAATGGAGAAAATATGAAAATAATTTAAAAATACTAAAAAAATTGAAAAATCATAAAATCTGATGGAAAATGGCAAAAAGAAGGGCAGCTCATAGCAAGACTATGAGTTTTGCTCAGAAGACCCAAAAATGGTGACGTACCAAATTTGAGCTTCTAAATCCCAAAAAAAAAAAAAATTGGAATCCCAATCTTGTTAGAAAAACTAAAAAATTGGGGAAATTAGACAAAAATAGGGAGTGAGGATTGAAATTAAAGCCTAATACTACTATTATTATCCTAATACTACATATAACTATAAACACAAGGAATTCAATCAGCCAGTCCCTAGCAATGGCCCCAAAATTTGAAGCTTGTAAAAATCGACCAAAAATAGTATTGAAGTACTAAGCTAGCTGATAGGGTGAGTCCAGGTCATGTCCACAGAAACTAAAGATTGATTTCTATGTGTTATAGTGTAACAAAATGGGGGCTAGATCCTAAATAGACCAGGAATTAAATCAAATAATTGGAATGAATGCTAAGCAGAAATAAGAATAAAGGAAATCTAATAAAGGAAAGCTCAATCCAAAAGACTCTTCCAGCCAATTCATTAATTGATCCTAATTCATATGATGATGAGCATAAATACAATTGAAATTCTTGGGGGCTTATACGTTTTTGTATTGATAAGACCATTCACTATTTCTTGAAGTTCGATCTCTCCCCTAGATGAACCATATAGCCAAGAGAAACCATGAACCAGAATAGAAGGGCTTGCCCTACCCATGAGTAAATATTTCATAATAGCCTCATTAGTCTGTACATTTTTCTTTGTATATCCAGATAATAGATAGGAGCATAAACTGAGACATTTTGAAACTACAAAGATAGTTATTAAATCATTAGCACCATATAGAAACTTTCCTCTTAAAGTAACTATTAATATGAATAATATAAATTCTATTATAGCCATTTATGTACATTCAATGTACTCTACGAATAAAGGAGTACATGGAGTTGAATATAGTAAAATAAGAAATTGAAAGATTTCATTGAAATTATTCATTTAGAAATTTCTTGTAAAGCCAATCATAGGTTCTTCTCTCCATCTAAACAATAGGGTTGTTATGCTCATTACTAAACTTGTTAAAAAGATGTTGAATCATTCATCAGAAGAAGAATTAGGCTAAAGCTTAGGATAGAGTCTAGGAAAATAAAACTTTTACTCAAGAGAAGCAAATAAAATACTTTCATAAAAATTGTTGTAGAATCGAGAATGAAGTTTTCATTCTATACATGCCAGGTGATAAATTACTAGCACATTCAATCTCTAAAAAAATCCCAATTGTTTCAAATTGTCTCTTTTTGGAATAGAATATTTATAGAATCCTATTAATAGGACCAATCCTTATTCCATGGTTTTTACATAAGATTCCTCTTTCTCATTCTTAAGCAAGTCCTCAAAAGGGTATAGTTAATCTATAATTTATTTTGAACACCTACGCCATAATTAAATGGACATATGAAGATTGACCACTCAATAGGGTACATCTATCGATATTATACTGGACCTCCCAAAAGAAGTTCATTAACTAGATGAACGCACAAATGAACCATAACAGTAAAGAATGATGGGGGGAACAACATCCCTAAGTGACAAAGCATAAGAACTATCTGATGTTGGATATTCTCGAGGTCAGTGTGCTTGAAGGTTCTACTACATATTTGTCTAAAGAATGAGCTGAGCTCAACCAATACCACGGTCAATTGGTCAGGTAACACATTATGTATTACAAGGGGTAGTAATTGCTCTATAAGTACATGACAATCATGGATTTTCAATCTAAACAACTTGCACTGTTTAACATCGATGCACCTAGAAATGTTGCTAGCATATCCATCGGGCATCTTCACATTCTTCAATGCTCTAAAGAATGCATCTTTCATTGTGTTTGTCATTGTAAAAAGAGTTGACTGGTATTTTCCTTTGTAATCAGGCCACAGATCCCTTCTTATACCCATTGCCCTAAGGCCTTTCCAAGTATTAATATGATCTTTTGTCCACTCGATCTCATTCAATAATGTGTAGATGAGATTGTCGCACACATTTTTCTCGATGTGCAAGACATCAAGATTGTGACGCAACATATTAGTCTCCCAATATGGAAGTTGGAAGAATATAGACTTCTTCTTCCATTGTAGGGTGTCA
>JANHAO010025516.1:0-11334 GCA_026873985.1 Saraca asoca
TATTATTTATAACTTTGTCATTAATGAAAATAGGTATTCTTCTTATTTTTTAAAAAAATCTGAAAACAGCTATATACAAGAACAAAGGAAAATACCATTTTTCTGTTTCTTGAAAACTGTTTTTTAGTTACAGTTTTAGAAAACAGTTTTTGAAAAACAATTTTTGAAAACAGATTGCCAAACAGATATTTTTATTTTTGTAGAACAGAAAAATAAAAAAATTATTTTTAAAAATAAAAAAACTGTCTGCCAAACATGACGCAAAATTCTTTTGTTCTTGTTTTCTCTTCACTCATTTTCTTTCCATCTATCCAAGCAGGGGTTAAGAAACAAACTCATCTGAAACCAATCCCAAAACTTCAACACAAAATGGGTTCCAATTGTGACAGAAAAAGTGAACTAAAAGCTTTTGATGAATCAAAATCAGGCGTCAAAGGACTTGTGGATGCCGGTGTGGTCAAGATTCCTCAGATTTTCAGAAACGAAGAATTCAAACTTGAAGGTATTCAATCAGATTCTGTTTCTTCTAATCTCTCTGTTCCAATCATAGATTTGAAAGCCATATATGAAGATTCAAGAAAACGCCAAGACATTATCGACAAAATCAGAGATTCTTGTGAGAGTTGGGGATTCTTTCAGCTGGTGAATCATGGAATCCCAGAGAATGTCCTGGATGAGATGATTGATGGAGCGCGTGCATTTCACGAGCAAGACAGTGAAGTTAAGGTGTTGTATTCAAGAGATGAGACCAAACTTGTGATTTATAACACTAATTTTGATTTCTATCGTGCTCCTTCATCTAACTGGAGGGATTCTTTGTACTGTAATATGGCTCCTCATCAACCCCATCCTGAAGAACTTCCAGAAATTTGCAGGTTTGTCTTCATTCTTACATTAATGGTTAATTATCCTTCAAGAAATTATCAGTACGAACTTTTCTTGGAGTGTCATTGGAATCCTGATTTTGAGGAGGAAGCATCTATTCTATTCTTGAATTTTTTTTTTTTAATTATTGATACAAACTCATACTTATAATTTTTATTAATATTTAATTTTTTATTTATGATGTTCTGATTTAAACGTGTAATCAATCAAATTATGATTAAGTAGTCATTTCGATTTACTATCTAATTTGATTTTGAATACATTACTACAAAATTAAATGCACATATCACTATCAATAACAATATATCATTTCACTAAAAAAAAGTCAGAATTTTCCATTGTCCATACACTAGTCCATGAAATAACCTGGTGATAGAAAATTGAAACAACAGATTTGGAAATTCTGAGATTCATACAAAGCTAGTCTAATTAATCTCACACATTTCATACTTGTGAAACATCATCCTAAGCTATTGTGTTTGACCTATTTGCAGAGATATAATAATTGATTACTCAAAAAGGGTAATGAGACTTGGAACTACTCTTTTAGAATTGCTTTCTGAAGCATTAGGACTAAAGCCCAACCATTTAGAAGACATGGGATGTGCAGAAGGACTGTATCTGATTTGCCATTACTACCCAGCATGCCCTGAGCCAGATTTGACATTAGGACTCAGCAAACACACTGATAGTAGCTTCTTCGCAGTGGTTCTACAAGACCAAATTGGTGGATTACAAGTCTTACATCAAAATGAATGGGTCACTGTCAACCCAATTCCTGGTTCTCTAGTGGTAAATCTGGGAGACATGATGCAGGTAAACACACTATCAACCGCTGGAATTTCATTTCTGATATATCTTTCAGTGGATAGTTATCATAAATATTAATTGTTTGGAGCCTCTTCAATTTCATGCATGATATTAAGTTGTCATCCGCAGTCATGATTTTGTTGTAAATTGCTATATAACTGCAATTTTTCGTAATTTCTATTTTGCAATAGTTATATTTTTTTATATTTATCTACAATTTTGCTAGTAAGATAATAATCATAAACATGATGTGGAATCATGATTTTAACTATTATGTTTCTTTTAACGATGTCTAACTCAAGTTATAATAAAGTGGTGTATCCCGTATTTAATCAAGCATACCTTCTTTTATCTGCGAAATTATTAGGAGATCTTTTTTTTTTTTTTTTTTATTTTTTAAATTATAGATATCTCCTTACTTTTAATTTAATACACTAATAGTTTAAAAGAACATCATAATATCATTCAATCATATGCTGCCACACAATAAAAAAAAATTGATAAAACTTCATTATTATTAATAGAAATTGTTAATAACTTAAAAAAAAGGGTAAAGAAATGGCACATTCCTTATGTTAACTGAAATCTCCTTTATTGACCGCGAGAGATTTTGAATTAATACTTCTAACCATCCATCCAAACCTTTCCAATTAAATCACACCCAATAACTTATATTCCTATGATTTTATTTTACAGATTTCTTTCTCTTTTTATAATTGCTAATTAATTTGACACATTTGTCATGTTGCAGCTAATCACTAATGATAAGTTCAAAAGCGTCTTCCATAGAGTTCTGGCAAAAGCTGTAGGCCCCAGAATTTCCATAGCCGGTTTCTTCAGAAGACATTGGGAGCAGCAAGAAAGTAATCCTATAATATATGGGCCAATCAAGGAGTTAATATCTGAAGATAAACCTCAAGTTTACCGACAAACTACTTTGAAAGAATATGTTACACACATATACTCCAAAGGGCTTGATGGAAATTCTGGACTTGCACATCTCAAGTTGTGAAGTTGTTATGACAATTGCTCAAAGATAGAATGCTATAATCTTGATTTGCCATTTATCCATTATTTTACTCATCCCCACTTCGGACGTTTTTACCTTTCTTTTAATTTGAGCAGTATCACTCGACGTCGGTTCAATCAAAATTATATTCACATGTCCTATAAATTCTTGTTAAAACATATAAAAATCGGGGTGATCTATATTGATGACAAGTCTAAAACATTGTTTTTAACCATAAAGGAGTACTTTATGGCCATGTTCTATAATGCATGATGGTTTTATATGTTCATGCGGTTATTCTGTCAAATGGAAGAATGTTGATTTATGTGGTTTTCATGACCTACATTCCCCTCATCATATCACCACTATCTATTGATTATTATTGTAAAAATTATAATCTTTACAATTATTCTAGATAATGGTGAAAATTTTTTTTTAATGGTAGATGTATAATGGAAAGTAAGACTATCTACAATGCAAGCATCTTACAAGAGTTTCTTAAGCTTTGTTTATTAATTTTTTACTGGATCCCACACTGTCACATTATTTTACACTCCTTTAAACAACTCAAACAACTTTATCCCACAATGGTACAATTCTATCAAGTTTCTTAAATGGATCCCATAATTTATCTCACTTCTTTTAACTTATCTCACAACTGGACCTACTTTTTTCTTAAGATGCAGTTGCTTGTTAAGCAACTGCAATGCTGACTTGTATTTTTACAGTTGCTTCACAGTGGGTAAGCAACTTTAAAGAGGGTTGTTTAGGTTAAGCTTCCTCCACTTCAGATAGTCTAATAACCTCAATTTTTCTTGATAATGGTGAAGGTTATAGAAGGGTATGGGTTATAAACCCACTATTATATAAAAATGATAATGGAGGATTAAATTAAATGGAATTATTAGCAATCATGACTCTTTGATGGGTCGAGTTATGAAGAGGTAATGGGCTCTTGGTCCCTCTATTCAACCACCAAAAATCTAGTTTTGTGAGCATTCCATTCCTATACATAAACAACAAGAGACAGTGAGGAGAAAGAAGATCAAATTGCTTTCTCTTTTGGAGGGTTAACGCTATCTTCCGGCCTATGTTGTTTTCTTCTAATGTCTCCTTTAAGCAGTAATTGCTTCAAGGATCTATTTTTCATGACTTATGGCTTAGGGTATCACTAATCTTACCAATATTTGGTATCGGTGGCAATTTTGAGGTACATATTTGTATCTTGCTTTCACATTGTTTCAGAGACAAATTGTTTCTGTCGACATCAATAATATGCAATGAAATGAATCCGCTTTAATATGGGAGGGGAATATATCCTCTCCAAAATATAAAGGGATCCTTAGATTGAAAGTTTTGTCTCTTATCCTCTAGTTATACCCTTGCATAAGGAAGTGCTCCTGTTCAATAAAAAAGGTTCACTTTATTCAAGCAAAAATGATGAAATGCACATAGTGTGTAGATGAACATAGCAGTGAGATATAAAATGTTTATTTGTGTAAATGTCAAAGATTCGACACAAATGAATTTACAAATGATCTATTTATAGTTTCCAATTAATAACTACTTCTAATGGCTAATTTATAGAGATAACTACCTCCAAGATTCTCTTAGATAAATAAGTACCTATTTAAATTCAAAATATAACAACTTACATTACAAGAAAGAAAGGATTACAACTAATTAATACTAAATAACTACTGTAATAATTGTTGCCACATCAGCCACTAAGCCATGTTGTTGAAATATCCAAAATTTCAACAGTTACAACAAATTCGCTTATCGATTGGTGATTGACAATTGATTGATCTTTACTCCTCCATAGTTGAGAGTTTTGGGAATTATTGACAGTGAATTGTAGTGTCAAGAAAGCAACAAATAACCACCCATATTATCTCTAGCAGAGTAAGGTGTCTTCCCAACATTGTCAATTGACTGGATTTTAACTGTCGACATTCCAAGGACTTCTATCAAGTACTTCTACCATTATTCCTTAACTTTGTTGATTGTCAACAAAATTGCATAGCATAATAGAGGCCCTTGGTGTTGATTCCTTGAGGTTGTTGATGAAAATGCAAAATTAAGACACCAAAAGCAAAAGACACTAGAAACCATATATTGTTGAAAGTAATCACCTATCAATAAAAATTGATACCATCCATCTCATCTAGGAAAACATTCATGTTCTGTTGAGATTTTGCAAAACATGTCCCAATGGAGCTCCATAGTCAACATATCTCAGTCAACATCTCAATACTTGAGACATATATGATGTAAGTCATAGTTGTCGAGAACTTTCAATGAAAAAGTCCCACATCCATACCTCCATTCTATACTTATTGTGATAAAGGCTAATATCTTTTGAGCCCCTAAGAAAAGACAAAAAAGGAGATTCCCTCTTATTAAAACAAATCCTGATGATAATTATGGTAACTGACAAAAACACCACGCCATTATTACTGTAAGGTTTTAAGCATGTTTTTATAGCCGTAACTATCAGATCTAGTGGGATAAAATAATACCCACTCAAGGCAACAATTATCTCTTAATAATATATTAATATAAAAGTAGTTTCTCTCTTATAAATTACTTAATTATGTTGCCAAAAGTCTTTTCACCTTTCACTTCTCCTTTTTATCTCTAACTCATTTTTTGTTTTACCCTCTTACCATTTTCATTGAGGTTAAGCTTCTTTAAGAACAAAAGACTTTTCATTCTGTCTCAAACAACTTGCAACCTTCTCAACTTGATCTGTGACGACATCTAACCAGGAGACTTCCTCAGTTCTGACTTCTCAATCGTTCATTCCACTCCCAGACCCTAACATCAAGAATGTATGAATTCTCAAACATAAGGTACTACTTCCATGTCCGAACCTTCAGCAAAATGAGGTACCTACTTGTTTTCATTGTCCTATTTTTCTATCTGCTAGGGACTACTTAAATGAGTATGAACCTTTACTTCTAGTCAATGGAAACTATGAACCTCTAGTTGCTAAACCCTAAATTCCCATATTCCCTTGGATTGATAACAAATATAAGGTATTTAGGAATTGTTCCTTTCCATCTTCTGAATATATTGAATTGTCAGACATAGTAGAAAAATTTTAAGGTGAAGAATGGAAAGACTTAGGAATTTATGAGACCATTTAACTATCCTATTATTAGGTCAAACAAACTTAGCTCTTGTAGGTTGTGTTTTTTGTTTCTAGTGTAAGTCGACCAACACCATACTTCTCCCACAAGGTCCAACTGGACTATCATTTTTCGACTTAGTTGCTCTCACAGGACTTTGACCAAATGTGAGCCCATTTTACCAACACAGCTAACTCTTAACAACTTGAAAAAACTCTTCACCAGCTCTGAACCAAACTCCAATTATGGAGAATTTTTAAATACAAACTTAAAAAATAAGCCAACACTTTCCAAAAAAGAACACATTGCTTTTTTCTTTTACTAGCTATGTGAATTTTTGTTTTGTATTACACATTTAAAAATGAAACTTGGTTTATTGTCTTTAGTAATTTTTTCACATTAAGGTCGCTAACTAGCTTTGGGTCAGTCAATGTTTGCCAATTTTTTTAATAACATCAATTTTGCTTTGACAAGACTTTCATGTAGTCAAGCATCGACTAACCTTGGCAGTCTCTTTTAGATTTTTTAATTATGCCTGACCATTATATTTGGAGTGTTCTCTCTTAACATGGAGGAAAATTCACCCTTGTCCCTTTTTTGGTAAAGTAAGTGAGGATTTTTGTTCTTGGATAAGTGTATGTCATGCCTTCCTTAAGTCGAAATGCCAAGAAATACCTGCTTAAAAGCTTTTTTTCTAATTTTTTTTCTCATTTTTACACTTTGTCAATGGAACGTAAGGACATTAAACACCTAAACTTGTTTGTTGACTATGAACGTGGCCTCAACTAGTTTACCAGTAAAATAGTTTTCGACCATCCATTTCACATACGGTCAAGTTTCCTTTATGCCTAGGATTTCCATGTCAGACTTCCCATGGAAAAGATATTTAAACAAGTTGAACATTAGGTCCCATATTTTATAAGTTGACAATTTGGACTCATCAATGTATACTATTCCCATTGATCGAATCCTAGAATTAATAGTTCTATAGTGGAATCATTGGTATTGTCAACTGCTAGAAAGTTAACAAACTTAATCCAACTTTTTGCAAACATTTTAAGTTGATGAAGTTTTATCCTTATGTCGAAGCCACCAATAACTTTGTCAAGTGGTGGAATTTGATTGTTGTCAAGCTTTTCCTAGTTGAATTGTTAGAAAAATTGAAGCATTTTGTTCTTGTGTAGATTAGGGATGCAATGTTAGAGCCAAAGGTGTGCACATCTTAGAATTTCAAGCCTTTTAATCATATTAGACAGTTGATTATATTCTTAATGACCGAAAGAGGATGATAATTGAAGGAAAACACCCTTTGACTAAAAAGAGAGAAAGACATAACAATTATTACCATTAAAAATGGTGGAATGGTTACATAAAGAATCCCAATGCTAAGCTTAAGGATTGGATTAAGAATTTTGACCAAAACTAACTCTTATGTCAAATGCTTCCTTTGGCTTGGCAAAACCCATTCCACTAGAATCTGTTAATTTATATAACCCTGAAGTAACTAAGACAAGACTTTAGTATTTTAGACATGAGGATAGATATAAATATCCTCAAGCTCATATCTTATCACCTATAGAAAAATTGTTAGGAAATAGTTTTCTTTGACTAATTCCTCTATTGACAAACTTTTTATTGTTTTTCCTTTTTTATAGACCTATTAACTAGGAAAGTAATTATGACCAAGATAATTGGGGTTGTGGAGATTGGGTCAACCCAAACTTCTAGGTTCTCTAGAGTGAGAGACCTATTTGAAAGGGAGAAGGAAGAGGAAGAATAGGATAAAGCTCTTTAGAAAAAGAAACGTTAATTGGCTAAGTCTATTAGTCCTGTTGCAATAAGAACTTTGATTGTTGGTCAAAAGTTTGACACTCCTATTACTTCATCTATTCAAGTTACACAACCAACACTTTAGTTTGATGCTGCTTAAAAAGAGCCCAAAACTCAAAACACTTCAAATGTCCAAGATCTCCCTATTAGATAGAGAACAAAGATTTTGGAACCTCAATGTAAAAAATCTTCTCAAGTAAGCAATTATACATTTTATTTGACAATTATTTTCTATCAATCTGTCATTTAATGTTCATATCATTTTGGCATAGGCCGACATTGCTTAAGACTCACAATAAATTGACTTGACCAGACATGACTCTAGGAAGAAATTTGAAGAGAAGGATGAAAAGTAAGTTTTTGAAAAACATCCCATGTCTCCAATCAATGATCTTGCTTTTGAATATCACATGGATCCTGATGAACTTACCAACGCAAAGATCAACATGTTTGAATGATTCCTAAAGACTAGGAAAGAAGAGGAACCAACCTTTGATGATGCCTTGGTTTGAATTAACTCCATCATCTCAAGTACCTCCATCTCGACCAGTGTTGATTATAGTAAAAGAAACATAACCCAAATACGGTTAAGGCTACCTTGAACTACTTAAAGGAAATATTTGGCAAAAGACTAGGCAATCTATACAATAATAATGTTGAGACATTGAAATTGACTAATACACTAAATTTCTCAGAAACCATTGATGAATCTAAGATCACTGCTGGCATGAAGTGTTTGGCACTTCAAGAAAGAAAACTACCTTGATCTAATCAAGAAGTATTCCTTAGGAAAGTCTGTTGAGATCACATTAAAAAATCTTGATGACAAAAAGGTTGACATTGGCATATTTAGCAAAATCACTTAATCTCGACTCTAAGAGTTGGAAAGGGAGTTGAAAGAGAACAAATCAAAGCTTCAATCTTTGCATACAAAATTTATAACCTCAAAAATGAAATTAATGATTTCCTGACCTAACATGAGAATGGAAAATATAAGATTGAGACTGTCAAGATAGAAAAGGCTAAGTTGTATAAGCATTTCTCTGGAGCCACCAAGGTGATGACCAAAATCCCATAGATAGTCTGTTTTTGACAAAGCTCCCACCAATTTGGTTAGGATGCGAAATGACTGGGATTAGCTCAAGTTGGTTTTCGATGACAACTTTTAACAATTTTCTTGTGTTTAGTATTCCTATTTTATGTTAACTTGAATACTTTCTAACCATAACTTCATGGATTTTCTGATGATATCTTTAGAGTACTTGTTGTTTATAATTAGTTCTTTTATGTTATTATTTGTATTCAACAACTCATATGCATTATCATCATATATTGCACTTAGTTTGTGTGGCCTGTCCTAAGTTAGACTCCTTTTATTGACAATTTGCTTTTCCAAAGGAAGAATTAATTTTCAAACTAGGTTATCAAGAATGAAATTTTTTGACCTTACCTTTTTATTATATCTATTGACCAATTTTCTATTATTATGAAAAATTCTTTCAATGGCCATATGTCTTATTTCATCCAACTTGTCTAAATTTATCCATCACCGATCGATGATAGTTTTTAGAATCTAAGTTCAATTATCGTTAGAGTCGCAATGACTAAATAATAACTTTGACCGATAGTATAGCTTTGTGGCTATAAACTAACAGATATGGTGAGGCCAATTGACACCCTAGGGAAATCCTATAAACCAATAAGACTTGTTCCAAAATATTATGCCAATTTCTTGGATATCTATCAACATGTTTTTTGATCAAATTGATGACTAGTTTATCAGCATCCTCAACTTGACCATTCGTTTGGGCATAGTAAGGAGTAGAATGCAATAATGTGATCTCTCTTGACTTGATATAATCAACAAACTATGTTCTAATAAACACTTTCTCCTGATTGATAGTGATCAAGTCATGGATACCATAGTGAAAAATTATATGTTTTAAACAAAATTAATAATGTGAACTTGTTTTACCTCTTTCAAGGGAATTGCCTTAACCAATTTTGTAAATTAATCAATAACTACTATTATAAAATGATGTCCCTTACTTGATGCAAGGTAAATTTTTTTGATTAAGTCAATAGTCCATCCTATAAATAGCCAAGGTTTGATAATATATTGCAAATCAACCACAGGAACATGTTGAATTGGTCTATGCTCTTGACACTTCTTACATCCTCGTGCATAGTTAATGAGGTCAAATCTTAGAATTTTACTTGTTGATTGGTGGTTGGGCTCAAATTTTCCAAATAACTAATTATTGGCTTTCTTCAATCATCCTAACCATATTGATCATTTTGACAAACTTCAACTAAATTTAGGTATCAACCCATACCTAAACTTAGTCATTGTCTAAATCAACTATTGTCGAACATATTCTTTTCAACAATATTTTGGATAACTTTTTCATGATGGGGGATATGTCGGACAATCAAATCATCAAAACTATCAAACATGGACAATACCTTTTTCAGATATGCTAACATATATCATTGACGCATTCATACTCCTTAGAAATTGAATTGATTAGTACTTGGGAATCCCCAATAATCTCTATAAATTTTTCTTTTTCAATGATTAATAATTTTAATCTAATAATTAATGCCTTATATTTGGCTTCATTGTTTGAACATTGTTTTCTAAGCTAAAAGTAGACTTTTGTAAGCATATTATCAAGAGATGTTATCAACATCCCAATTCCTAATTTGTGTTTGTGTCTTGATTCATCAAAATATAACCTCCAATATTATATGTTTACTAAATAATTGTAATACCCGAAAAAAAATTAAGAAATTAAAAATAAAATTAAAAATTTAAAAGGACTTAGATGAAAGTTTCGGCAAGGACTAAAGTGAAAAGTCTTGAAATCGGGTGGGGCAAATTTTGAAATAAGGTGAAAAGTTAGGGCCAAAGTGAAAAATTTTAGGCTGCAACCAGTTCAGCCGATTCCAGGTTGCCCATGGTTGATATTTTAGCCTTCCCCATCTCCCGATTTCTCTAGCATCTTCGGACCCCTTCTTCTCCTTCTTTTTCTTCTTCCTCTCTTCTCTTCCTCCACCAGCCCTCTCTCTCTCTCTCTCGGCCTCCCTCCTCCGTCTTTCCCTTTCTTCTCCAGCTGATTTCGGTGAGTTGGTAAAAGGCCAGCTGGGTTCAGCCACTTCCATCCTCTGTTGGCTGGTCCGGATTCAGCGCCGGCGAGTTGCCCTTCGGCCATGGCGAATCCGACCACCGTACTAGTTGCTCCTCTATGGCAGTCATCTCCTTCTTCATCTCACGGCTACATAACCAACAGCAGCTTAATTTTTCCTTCTTCCCCCTTTGTTCGGCCCCTGTTCGGCCAGCTTGAGTTCTGGGTCACCGACGGAGCTCCAGCCAACGGCGAGCTGACAGTAGCCTCTTCCGGACCTGGTGAGTATTCCTAGATCATCGGATTTATTTTCTAGTAACTCTACAGTCGATTTTTCAAGATATGGTTTTAAAAACTCTAAAATAGCATAATACGTTCAATAGCTTCCACAGGCTCACCGGTAGCATCCCAGCTCCGACCAAGCTGCATACTAATACTTTAGACCCTAATGATCAATCGTAGAACAAAAGATTTATTTTCTAGTAATCGTGTATTAAGATTTCAAGTTCATTGTGTAAAACCCCTTCAGTGTGAAATT
>JANHAO010025517.1:0-11338 GCA_026873985.1 Saraca asoca
TATCTCATATCCATGACTTTTGGTCATCAGTCATCATACATACTAGTCTTGCTATATTATTGCTATCCCAGTTCATAATAATACTTGACTAGGGACATTTTAAGAATAATAAATTATTCTAGGGATAGTTATTATATATATTTATATTATGTAGATATAACAAAATATAATAATTGGATTGCCTTTAAAATGTATTATGATGTATGAAAAAAAATAATCATCCTATGATTGGCTTCTAGGGCATACACCAACATTTTGAAGGTCAAGATAGAGGATAAAGTGAAACTAGTGTTTTTACTCTACAGAGAACTAGTTTTGTGTTTAGACATTTTGGAATAGCTTAGGCTTTTTATTTTGGCTGACTTGTTTAGTATTTTGCTTACGCTTGTTGCCTTGTTAGCTTAGCCCATTGTGGTTTAGTGATAGCTATTAGGGAAGGTCTGTTTCCCTTAGAATTTAGATTACTCATTTTATGAAATTAAATAGTGTTCATGTTCTTAAAAGCTTCTCTCTTAGGGTTCTTCATGACCTATAGACTTATCAAAGAGTTTTCTTCTTTGTGGGATCAAATCCATCACTTGTCACTCTCATTCTATCTATTCTAGAGTGTGGCATTATTGACAGTGAAATTTGGTTCTGAGCCAAACTCTAGTCAACCATATAGTTCTTATTACCTCAAGCTGCAATTTAGCTATAAATGCAGTAAATAGCAGCAGAAAGCAAGAAGAAGATGAAGAATAGCAACAACACAAGATTTTTTAACGTAGTTCGGCTAAAGTCCTCCTTGGGACCCCTACATCCATGCTTAGTTTTATTGTTAGGAATGTATTTTCTTTTCAGAGAGAGCATCGTCCCCTCCGTTTGAGGAAGAGAGGAGGTCCTCTTTACAGTAGTTTTCTCCTCTTTTATATAGGCACGAGTGATTACAATGGTAATATTAGATATTACAATGGTATCCTTAATAATAATATTAATAATAAAGTACAAAACTTATACTAAGCAGTGAAAGGATTTACAGACGTCAAGCGGTGTGCCGTCGGCTTGTTTAGGGGCTGGTCTACTTGCTAGTTTGGCTTGTCTAGGGGCTAATCTACCGGCTAGTCTACTAGGCTTTTGCTAGGTTAAAAATCACTATCAACATAAGCCCCCCAACTCCTGTGTGCTTTGTGGATTAGGAGCTAATAGAACTGTCTTGCTATTTGTATGATTTGCCTCAGAGTGACTTACTCGGTTCATCCAAGTTTCCATAGTTGAATGTTTCATGTAGATTGATATGAATGAGTTTCTTTATGAGGTCGCATGAGAGCAATGAGCAATGAGTCATATGCGAGCTGCAATTGATTTGTCACATGAAAGCTATGAATGATGGGTCGTATGTGAGCTATGACTATAGGAGCGACATTGGTGATCCCATGCCAAACTTTGAATGCTGCTAGTGATCCTATGCCAGAGTGAGGGCAATCTTGTGCCCATTTTGTATTAGGTAAAACTCTTTTTTTAGTATTAAGAGCCTCTATGGAAGATTATCAAGTGTGCCGGTGTTTGGATTTCCCTAGAAATTTGTTTAGAAAATATGAGGAGTAGGATGCCCAATCGGTCATGTTAATGCTCTTCAGATAACACAAGATTTGAGTGCTTGATTAGGTCGTATAGATGCACTTTGGTTTGTGCAAGAGTTTGGCATTCGAGTGCTTTTTGGTTGTGAAGCCTTGATATCTGTGCAAGAGTTTAGTGCCAAGGGCATTTCATGGCTCATGCAAGAGTTTGGTGCTTGAAGCACTTCTTGGACGTGGCTTGTGCAAGGGTTTGGTGTGTGGCTAGTGCTTCTTGGATGTGGGATTTTGGCATTGTCCACTTTGGAGTGTCGATGGGGTTCCCAGGGGAGTTTGACCCAGATGGCTCCTCACGGTTTTATCCTTTGAGGTTCTCAGTGGAGTTCGATTCGAGGATTAATCATGGTTTGCCCCTCGAGGTTCCCAGTAGAGTTTGACTCGAGGCCTTCTGAGGTTCTCAACAGAGTTCAACTCGGGGAGTTTTTTACGATTTGTCCCTTAAGAGTAGAGTTCAACGCGAGGCTTGTCAAGGTTCCCGTAGACTTTGACTCGAGGACGTTTTTTTTTTATTTGTCCCTCGAGGTTCCCACTAGAGTTTGACTCAAGACCTCCTAAGGTTCTTGGCAAAGTTTGACTTGGGGAGGTTTTTTATGATTTGTCCCTTGAGGTTCCCAGTAGAGTTTGACTTGAGGCCTCCTGAGGTTCCCCGGTAGAGTTTGACTTGGGGAGGTTTTTTAGGATTTGTCCCTCGAACTTGACTGGGCATACCTTGATCGTCAGGTGAGGTCCTTGAACCTGACCAGGCATACCTCGATCGTCAGGTGAGGTTAGGATTTTAGTATTATCCTTCGATCCTGACCAGGCGGACCTCGATTATCAAGATTTTAGAATTGTTACTTGAACCCGATCGGGCATACCTCAATCGTCGGATGAGGTCCTCGAACTTGACTGGGTGAACCTTGATCATTAAGTGAGATTGGGATTTCAATATTATCCCATGATTTTGACCAGGCAGACCTCGATTGTCAAGATTTTAGTATTGTTCCTCAAACTCGACCGGGCATACCTCAATTGTTGGGTGAGATTGCCTTTGTTAGTACTTCTTGGATGTAGAGTGGATCGGGGTTCGCTTCTGGTATAATATTTTATTTGAGAATAATGCAGTTTTATCCTTTGTTTGTTATGGCATTGAGCTTTGCAAAGACTGAAGGCGTGGACCTGAGGCTTTTGGCTTCAAAGCAAGTAACTTGTCTTGGTTGGAGGGGGAGCTGTTGGTGCTGCTATGAAGTTAGGCCCTTTGTGAAGGTTTGAGGGACCTAAGCTAGCCCTGCACTCTGTGTCCACTGTATAGGCTCATTATCGGACTGTCTCACCATGAGGCTACTAAATGAGCTCTTTGCTTATGGCTGTGCAAGCTCGACCTTTGTTCAGTGCCATGCCCAAAATGATGCTACGGGTGTAAACTCGATGTCCCAATTATTGCTGTCATGAGCCTGTCATCGAAACGGGCTGTTGCATGGCCGAGTAGGTGCATCACATTTGAATGATTCAAGCCAACTTGCTACATGGTCAGCGTGCCATCTTGCTGCGTGGAGCGCCTACGGATGCGAGCTCTGTTTTAGGCTGGTTTTACTGCTCGACCAACGTGCTACGTCATTGACCTCATTGATTGAGGTTTCCTTTTAATAAAATTGTGTTGTATATCTCTTTGGTTTTCGAGTGCTTCTTTTTGTAGGTTGTGATCAGCAACTCAATTGGGTTCCTGTAAGCCACATCTCAATAGATGTTTAAATAAAAGGATTATTTAATAGGCAAACCAACCAAGCGATTGCGTAAGCTCATTTTCATCATCAACGAATTTTGAACAATGGAGTGTCTGGACATCTGAATTGCCTTGGATTTGAAAGTGTCCTGCCCTACACAAGAGTTTGGTGCTTTTGGCACTTCCTGGATGTAGAGTTCAGGTTTTTTGAGTATGCCTCTTTTCCACACAAGAGTTTGGTGCCAGAGCACTTCTTAGATGTGGCCTCACACAAGGGTTTTGTGCCATGGTACGTCTTGGATGAGATTGTTTACACAAGGGTTCTATGCAATCGCATGCCTTGGACACATTTCCAGGCAAGGGTCCTGTGCTGGAGCACTTTGTTTCTCTCTTTGCATATTGCTTTTGAGGATTTTTTCCAAGATCCTGCAAAAATGTGAGCTGAAGTATAAAAATATTAGTTTCGGATGCCCCTATGGTGCTTTTGCTCCATGCGCCTTTGTGAGCCATAAGTTCCGCTTGAATCTTCTTCTCCTCCCTTTTTTTTGGCAACCACTTGGGTTGAATTTGATTTCCCATGGATGTTGTATTCAACACCTACTCTTCAAGGGAATTGCAACGTGGTAGACGCAACTGTGTTTACCATGTACATGCAGCTAGAGGCCTAGGATCGACGTAGACTTCCCATCGAGCTATCTCTAAATATTGGTGCAAGCTCGCCAATGATCTCAGTTTCATCACCTGGCTACCGGATCATTTTCAAGCTGGCGTAGCTATGTTGTGGGTGTGCACGGGTTCTGAGCCATCTCCACTTGCGAGCTCGAGTGGAACCTTTATGTTGCCTGGCCGCGGAGGACTCAATTTCGAGCCATCTTGCTATAAGCAGGTGTGCGTGAGCTCCACTTTGTCTGGTGTTATCGTATGTCCAACATGTGAACTCGAGATGGGACTTAAGGCCACATGGTTACTGTGTACTGAGTTTCCAAGACTAGTTCCTCGTGGCCAGCGTGTGCAAAGTCATTAGTAACCTGTTTTCGCGTGGCTGTTGCTTCGCATGGCTTACAATTATGAGCTCGAGGTCAGACATAATGCTACATGGTCAAGCTCGATAGTGGATTAGCTTCTCCTTATGGCCAGACCGCAGGCTTAATAAATGAAAATGTGATGCTATCTTGAATGCTTTTCAACTCGCAATGCTGTCTTGGGTGTACTACAGCTCGCAAAGTTTCCTTGAACGTATTTCAGCCCAATACTAACTTCAGCACATAGCTGTATCTGATGCATTTTCATTTTGCAATGTTGACTTCGGCTTATATCCCAGTTTCTCCCTTTTGTTTACGTACCACATGACCACGCAACATGCTCTCTCTCAGGACTTGAGCCAAAATGTATATTTTCAGACAACCATTGTATTGATCATGCTACAGCTTCATCATCTAGAACCATAAGTTTGACCATGAATATCCATCATTAGGAGGAAGCTACTCAAACCGGACAACTCACTTAGCCGAGAGATCAAACTCTTCTTTTGATCTGCGTCAGGAACATAATGGCATAAAGCAATGACCCCTTGCAAAAGGTTTGTTATGTCCGGATCAGTTGAATCAGTATCAGGATTAACATTCAAAATATAGACGCGTGATTCCATTAAGTTTACTGTAGCTAATAGGTCAACTATGTCACTTCTGGAGGCATTAGGAGTAAAGGCAGCTTTGTAAAAGGTCTTTTCATGCTTTTTCGCCAGGGCAACACCCAACGCGGCAATTCCATTTCTTCCATTATCATCATCTACAAGGATGGGAATTACTTCTATTTATCCAAAATAGTTAATTGCATCCGCAATTGCAATTTGCAAACCTTTGATAATGGTCACTCTAGGTAGCGTGGAGGAAATATGAGCACCGCAAACCAGAGAGAGTAGGATCTGTCACTCCAAATGACGGTGAAGGTACATGGAGTTCATTAACAATATGGGAAATGACATGAGCTATCCTAGAGGACTGTGGTATGACGGTAGCTATTACGTACTTCATCCTCTAATTTAATGTCTGGGAGAATGCTTGTATCAGGATTAATATTTTCGACGGTAGCTAAAACTGCAGGCTTAGTTGATCTTCCAATGGTCGAATGAAGAGTGAACGAGACTCCCATTTTCATAACACTTGGTGTTGGAGAAACGGTAATAGTTACAGTAGTTTTGCTTGTCAGACCCACTGCTTCTGTGGGAATCCACAAGCAAAGAACCAAAAGTAACAATAATGCCCTAACTATAACCGTCTGGCCTTGCCTCCTAATTAAGAGAGCCTCCACCTTGAGAAAATCTTGAAAAGCCTGCAATTTGCCATTCTAATTCTTTGGTTCGGACCAGCATCAATCGGCCCAAAAAAAGTCTAAGCACCTTGTTGGCAGATCGCTTCTTCACAACGGTGCGAGTTTGTGGATGCACTAAGATCCTCTGCAGGACCAGCGAGCTCGAGATCGGGCCAAAGCTTCATGGTCTACAAGCTCACCTTCAAACGTGCTATTGCGTTGCCAGTGTCATTTTGTCGCATAGAAAAGCTTGTGGTGGCGGGCTCAACTTCGGGTCATCTTTGCACAGCCGGTGCAAGGGCTCGAGACAGATGGGGCATTGTGTGGTAGCTACGTGCTTGACTTCACAGTTAGCTTTGCGTGGCTAGCATGCACGACTTGTGTCCGTGAGCTCAGGTTCAGCCAGTATTCCTACATGGCCAAGGTGCTATCTTATCATACAGAGATGCCTACGGCGAGGGCCCAGCTTTGAGCCATTTTCCTCTGCATAGTGAGTACGCGAACCCGAGATCAAACAAGATGTTACATGGTCACAATGAACTTAACTCCCATTCATCTCCTTTGTATAGCATGCGCATGTGAGCTCGAGGCCAATAGTGATCCTGCATGTTGATTACAAGTTTGAGCTCTGTTTCAGCCCTCTTGCACGATCCCCTGGGCGATGCATGAAAGCTGTGGGGCAGACTTTAATCCAGTTCCTCTGCACATCTAGTGGGCCACGTCATTGCATGAAGACACCTACGGACACGAGCTTCACTTTGGTCCAGTGCTGCTACATAGCCATCGTGCATGAATTCCTGAGTACCTCAGATTCTGCACGGTTGCATGCGGGAGCTCGCGGATGATTTGGATCTCGCATGGTTGCCATGCATGAGCTGACTGCATAAGAGGTTTATGGCCGTGAACTCCATTTTGAGCTAGAGGTTGCTACTGCTGTTGATGGGCCGCATGTGCAACTTCATTCATCAAGCCTAGCTTCATCACATGGCTACGTGAGTTGGAGCCCTACTGCATGGTGCAATATTTCCTCATTGAGTCACTGAGCCGGGACTATTGGATGGTGAGAGATCATCTTCGGCCCTGGTTATCGCGTGGTCGTGCAAGCTCCTATGAGACCTGGGTCTTGCATGGCTAGTATTTGTACGAGCTTGTTGCATGAAGATGAATATGTTTTAGAACCGAAGGAGCAAAAGATTTAACCCATGCCGATTGCGGTCCGACCATAGGAATAATAGCTGGTGCACGATGAGTTGTTATTTGGTTGTAAATCGAGCTAGAGAGGAAATGGATTGATTGGTTGTGTATAGGTAGTTCTTCCTCTAGCCATCATAGTTAAATAAGAAATCAACTAAAATGTAGGTGAGGCCCTTCTTCTAATGTTAAAATGTTGATGGTGAAATTTGGTTCTGGGCCAAACTCCAGTCAACTATACAGTTCTTATTACCTCAGACTGTTGTCCTTCTTGAAGCATATAGGTTTAGATAGCCATCATGTATGACATGTCTATCAAATTGTCATGGCCTACCAAGCAATATATGACAGCTTCCATTGGAACAATGTGACATAAAATTTCATCTTGATACCTCTATATAGAAAAAGAAACTAGCACCGTTTTGAAACCTTTACCTCCCCACTTTCACTCAACTATTGAAGCTTGTAAGGAGTGGGATGATCTAGGGTAGGCAAGGCTAACTTTTCAACTATGATTGTGATAGAAACATTTGGACAACTTTCCCATCAATAATCACATTGCAAACCTTTCTCATGGCATGGCATCTAGTGTGGAAGGTGTTCTCTCTTTGATTTTCATTACCCTCTTTAGTTTGGGTAATCAAAGTTCTCCTTGCCACTAATGTTTCTCCTTCAGCGGCCACTTCACACACATCATTGCTCTCTTAACTACTTGACTTAGAGCTTTCCTCCTCTTTTTCTTGCTCACTGTTGATTCTAATTCCCCATTGGTTTTAAATGTCATGACCCTTTTGTTATGGCATTCATAAGCATAATGGCTATGCCCCAAACATTTAAAGCATTTGATGTTTCTTTGCCTTTTTGGCACCTCCATTTTGCTTTTGCCTTTTGCATCTTCACCCTTTGGCTTTGAGGAAGTCTCAGCCATAGTTTTCTTGGTAGCTTGGAAGTCTCTTGAATCGTGCCTTGTATCCCAATTACTCTTCCAAGATGAAGTTGACTGATGTGTAGTCATGGAAGATGTCTTTTTCTTGAGTTGTCTCTCCACCTTCATTGCCATGTGTACCATGTCTTCAAGTTCCACATAGTGTTGTAGCTCAACTATGTTTGCCATGTCACTGTTCAATCCATGAAGAAGCTATGCCATAGTAGCTTCCTTATCCTCTAACACATTTGCTCTTATCATTGCCACCTCCATCACTTTGTGATAGTTTTCAATACTTTTGGAGCCATAGGTAAGGCCTTGAAGCTATTAATACAACTCTCAATTGTAGTGTGAAGGGACATATCTCTTTCTCATGATAGTCTTCAACTCTTCCCAAATTGCCATTGGTCTTTCCATGTTCTTTTTTCTACTTTGCACAAATTGATCCCACCAAATGATAACATAATGAATTCCATGATTGCCATTTCTTTTCTTCTGAATAGTTATGACAATCAAAGAATATCTCCACTTTCTTCTCCTATTCAAGATAGGTTTCCATATCACTTTTTCCTTGAAAAGATAGAATTGTCATCTTGATATTGTGAAGTTTTCAATCTATCCTTCTTCTTCTATGTCCCTCATGTCTTTTACCCAAGGTGCTTTTATCCCTTATTCTTTCACTCCATTCAATCTCATAGTGAGAAGTGGATAACTTTTCTTCTTCTTTTTCAACCTTCCAATTCCCCTTATTGCTTCCATGTTGGTCATGATTTCTTCTTGGTCTTCTTTCATGAGAATGTATTCATGCTCCTCCTTTGAGATTCTTTCATCAAATCCATCAAGTTTCACATTTACTCTTTGAAATTGTTGTTGCATGGCTCTAAGAGTAAACATAACTTCATTGAATTGAGAACCTCCACCTTCCATCTTTACACAAGAAATAAATTTTACAAAATAAATGTTAGAAAAATATGAACCTCACCAAATCACACCCACACAAGTGTTTTGATCATTCTACTCATGTTTTGTTCACACAATTAAGCTTTTACCCTCTATTGTGCTCCCACAATCTTGCCTTTTACCACTCTAGTCCTTTCCTTTAAGTCCTTTGAGAATTAAGTAACAAAATATTAAAGTTTACACAATGTAGCAATCAAAGTCACACAACACTTAAAGCAGTATAATGTAGCATGAACCAACAAGAAAAAAGAAGCAGGAAATGAGTGAGAAACACAAAAGGAATTGGACAACACAAGAGAGAAAGTTTCAGCATGAACCACAAGTTTTTAGGGCGTGGTAGAAAATTTAAGTGTATTCCAAAGGAAAAAGGGGAAAATATCAAGCAATTGCATCACACTTTGAGTTTGAAGCTAGTATTTTGATCATGTAATCAAACAAAAACATATTCAAGTTAATCATAAAGGAAATTAACTCAAAACAACTCACTAGATTGACTAGGACTAAGCTTAAAAAGTTGTAGAATTTTTTTTTCTTGTTATATTGGATAGCACTTGTCCTTCTTATGTTTTTTTCTTTTGCTCTTTCCTTTGTTTCTTTCTTGGTTTTTCTTTGTCTTTTTTATTTTGAAACTTTTCTTTGATTTTGCCTTTTCACTATTGTTGCTTCTCCTTTCTTTTGTTTTCCTCAACACTTCTTTTTGCTATCAAGAATTTTTTTTTTTTCATTTTTAGCACTTGACACAATTTTGAGTAGCCCAAAGACAATTAAATTCCATCACAATTGGCATAATTCAATTTCCAATTATGTGTACTAAAAATGAATATATCTAAGGTGCAAAACATAATCATAACTAAGCTTAAGGCAACAACAAAAATTCTAGAGAAATGAAGCCAAAGTTTTGGCCAAGCAAAGTGAACAGGGGACAATAACATTATGTTATGTAATTGTGGGAAGATACTTAAACAAATCAACAAACACATGGAATGCAACAAAGAACAAGATAAAAATTCTATAGAAAATACAGTAGAACCTTCACTAGAACAAGCAAGAAAATGAAATAGAAATGAGGTAAAACAACTAGAAAGAAATTAACTCCAACAAAGCAAACATCAAACACTTAATGTGCAACAAGTTCACAAAATTTTTCTGCACAAAATTGATGCAAAAAAAACTAGAAAAACCGAACTAAACAAAGCAACAAAAACCAAATAGAAAAATTCAGCAACACTTGCAACTCATATGGACATCAGTTGATCATGTAATTTGGCTAAAAAAAGTACATCAAAAATCAAAGACATACAACACAAAATTGGAAGGGAAATTAAAGCAAAAATAAGGGAAAATTGAAGAGATATCACCTAAATGGAAAAGCCTAAGCTTTGATACCAAACTGATGTGATCTCCATTGGAGATGCCTATGGATCCATCTCCATTCAGCAAAATCAGCTCCAAATATGAAAGAAAAATAAGGATATTAATGCCACAATCTTGAAAGATAGAAGGAAAGTGATAAGTGATGATGATTGATGCCACCAAGAGGAAATTCTTTGATCAATCTTCAAGTTTTACTAAGAACCCTAGGAGAGCACTTGCTCAAAAAAGAACACTCTTCAATTCTCAATTTGCCAAATCTAAATGGTGAGTAAAACATGCCTCCCCTTATAGCAATTAGGCTTAATTATGGGTTGAGTTACAAGACCTAAGCAAGCCTTAAAAAACACCCATCCAAATAACTAAATAAACAAGCTAATTAGGTCCAAGACATGGCCAACTAATTAGCCAAACAAGTTGGATAAAACACATAACATCCAGCTGGCCAAAAATATTAGTTGGAACATAGCCCAAAAGCAAGACAAACTCAAGTCTTAAGTCAACCAGAAAAATAAGAAAAATAAAAGGGTCAAATTTCCTTAAAACAAAACCAAAAAGGTCTCAAAGATGGTCCATAAAATAACAAAAAATAATAGACCAAACATTGTGACAAAGTCAATTCTGGATAGAAACTCTAGGAAACTTGATGGTAAATTTTGGTACATAAAATGGATGAACTAGCCTCTGGCCTCAACAAGAAAGTTGTGGAGCTTTCTCTTAACTTTCCAACCATATGAAGATCGACCTAATCCAACATCTAAAGCTCAAGTCATAGTGCCAAAACCTAAAAGAGGATCAAAATCCCAACATTAAGTAATTAATTCATTTAAGCTCCAAATCATTATCAAATCATAAAACAAGGCCAATTCACTAAATTAAACTTGATTAACTTCTTAAGAGGTAGAGTATGATAGGAAATAAATAGAAAAATATTTTGCTCATCAAAAAGCCCTTGATGCCTCATTGAGTGATCCCTTGAGTTTCCATCACCTGACTACCCTTGAGTCACCTTTAAGAGATAGTTCTAGTGGAAATGTTCAAGCTTTAGATAAAGCCTCTAAAATAGCTTCTGAAATACCTTCAAAAAATGAAGAACCAAAAGTCAAAGCCCTCAAAACTATAGCTGTAACATCCTAATTATTTATGTGTAAGCTATCTAATAAAGATAATTAGGACTTGTGACCCCTATAGAATTAAGGAAAAACCCTCACTTAGTGTTTAAGGACTCAATTGAAAGAAATGAATGAATAGGGGGTATTTTAGTAA
>JANHAO010025518.1:0-11329 GCA_026873985.1 Saraca asoca
ATGGAATCATGAAAACACTCTAACACAGCTGGAAACATGTAATTTAAGACCTTAAAATGCTAAGTATGAGGACAAATAGATGTGTTAAATATTGTGTTATCACCCATCCAAGAAATATTGAAGGGCTACAAAATGTTGAGTTATTTTTTTTTTTGCCACCTAATATGACATCAAAAATCCAACCATGTGACACTGGGATAATAAGAACTTTCAAGATGCACTATTGTAGGAGATTTTATCGTAAGATATTGGAAGGCTATGAGTTGAGACAATCTAATCCAGAAAAGATTAATGTTTTAGATGCTATCAATCTTGCAGTCTCAGCTTGGACAATAAATGTTCAACAGGAGACAATAGCAAATTGTTTTTGACACTGCAAAATTAGTTCGGGGGGATGAAGCTGCCTCAAGGAACTTAAATGAAGCAACTTCTAAAGAAAACATTCATGTGCTTGAGAAAATGATTAATGATCTCAGTTACCGCAATAAAATGGATGTCAATCACTTGTTGGATTATCCGGGTGAAAATAATGAATGTTCAGAGGTCTAAAGCTTAGAAGAAATTGTGGCTAGTATTATTGAAAATCCTGTTGAGGATGATTCAGTACCTTTGGAACCAATCATGCGAAAGGAAGCACTCATAGTGACAACAACTCTTCACAATTTTTTGTTGTAGTTCGAGAACACAACACCGAAGCTTTTGAATGCAATGAGAAAAGTTAGAGATGAAATCCACCTAAATTTAAATTTCATGAAAAAATAAATAACAATAGATTCATATTTTACTTAATTATCCTAGTTATGTTGTAATTTTAGAGAACTATTAATTTATGATATTGACAGGATTAAAGATTTATATAAGGGTCTTCCTAAAAATTATTACCTTATTAATTTATCGAAATTATTAATTTTGTAAACTGGCCCAAGTTGGGACAAGAAAAAAATATTATTTTAGGGAGGTTATTAATTTATGGAGGCTTAACCGTAGTTCTATTTTATATAATTATATCCTAAAATTTAAAAGAATTTATAATTAAATTTTCACCGTTAACTCTTATTAAATCTAAATAATATGATAATTTATAATATAATTAGGATTCATTTTTTTAGCTCATTTGTTATTTTTTATCAATTATTTAAAAAAATTCAATATTTTTAATTTTTATTAATATGATGATTCTTTTTTCTTCTTCTAAAGAAAATAATTAAAATAATTTTTTTATATAATAGTTAAAAGTTAATAAATAAATTTTGATAAAATAAACATAATAAATTAGTAAAAATAAAATATCAATATATAATTTAATAAACATATAAGATTCTATTAATTGGATTTAATATAATTGACGATAAGATTTAATTACAAGTCATTTTAAATTTTATAACGTAATTACATAAATTAAAGTTATAAGGATTAAATTAAAAATTTAGTGAAATTATAAAGACTAAAATCTCTATTAATCTAAAAATTAATTTTATATTAGTGGCAATTTAATTAATTTTAAAGTAATTTTTGGCTTGTTGCATGTGAAATTGTCTTACAATAATTTTTGTTGATAATGTAAAAAAAATTAAAATTATAATACTTTAAATTCAATTTTTTTTGTGAAACAAGATATAATTTACATTAATATTATTTTATCCTTCATTTGAAATCATAAAAAAAATTAAAATTTAATTCATTTGTATATGATTCATAATTTTACACACAAATATAATTGAATTTTAATTTTTATTATTCCAACTAATAGTGGCTGTGACTCTTGTAGTGATTTTTTTATAATTAGTCTGAGTTAACTATTTTATAATGCGTATCATGAATTCACGGTTGATCACTTGTGTTTACGAGGTCACTAGTGCATGGTAATCATCCTAAATTACGATCAAAATAAAGGGGAAAATGAGACCAAATAAACTATTACAGAAATAATTAATCAGGAAAAATAAAGTACAAAGCAGATAATCACTATTTAAGTCAACCCTAAATCTAAACTATCACCCTCTCCCTGGAAAAGTTGCATAAACAACCCAAAATAAGAGAAACAAAGTTTCTCCAGATGGCCCCCCATTTACAGAAGCACTTTGGGAGTTTTGGGTTAATACTTCTTTTGGCATTAAACCTCGGAGTCTCTATATTTATATATATGTGTGTGTGTTTTCTGACTTGCAGCTAAAAGAAGGTCAGTTGCCGGCTTCAGAGTTGGAAGCTAACTAGCTACGTCACAAAGAACAGTAAGTCAGTGATGGATTTACAAGTAAGATTGGTATCTGAAATAGTTGAAGTCATGATGATGAACATTCAGCTGCTTCAGCCATGAGTCCGCCGCACCACAAAGATCAGCCATCCTTTCATGATCTGCTGCCTCTTTGTTTAACCAAACTTCTCCATTCATTTTGTATGTAGCTAGTCCAAAAGGTGAAAGGGATATGCTATCATCACTCTTCTTTGTCTCGCATTTTTCTGTACTACTAGCGTTTTTCCCCATGTCAATCTCACCACACTCTATTCCTTTGTCTGCAGAAAAACATAAATAAAACAATCACCAAGTTTTCTGTACTAATAACCTGAAACCACTGATTCCGTTACATAAAGTTTTCTGCAGGAATGGGATCACAGTCATCTTTACAAAAGAATCATCAAGTTTCAGCAAAAGCCGTTGAATAATACTGAAAACACTATCCACTATGTTCAATACAACCAAAATTTTACAGTTGATCTTGTTTTAACTTTGAAAATCCTCATTCAATGTCCAAAGCAACTAGAGTTTATTAGCATATGTTTGGAGAAAATTAATGCAAGATTACTAATGAAAGTAATCTGCACCAGCTACTTCAAGTATAGCAGGAATTACAAATGATTCGCCAAACTTTTCTACTTGCAACAATAAAATTATTTCGCAAAGAAAAATTATTATATTCGAATAATTGAATACCTAGGAAAGATGACGACAATGTATGATAAGTGAGGAAGCATGCAGCCAAGTTCTTTTCATGATTCCTGCTTGGTATAGAATAAATAGGATACCTGATGAACGATAAAGAGTCAGAACCAGACCTTACTGTTAATGGAAACAAATCAACACTAGTCACTACTAAGCATCTAGTAGAAACTAGAGTAGTAACAATTTTGATAAAAATTATATCATTCTCTTGATTTCCCTATAATATGTCATTTGTTACAGCAATAAACAAGGCTGTTTTATCGACAAGTTAATTTACCATTTCAAGTTGAGCAATTTATTTCCGAGAACAAGAATTTTAAGTATGATCCTTGAGTTGACAAATAAAAGCTTAATTAAGCTCACCAAGCAACCGACATCCAACTTGCCGGGGAAAGATCCACACTCTTCAGTGTCATTATTGCCGGATGGCTTCTAGCCAACTCAGTTATCTGAAATGAGAAACAATGATCAGTGACATTGTTTTAGTGTAATATAAATTACATGTCCATTCACGTTACCAATCAAAAGAGGCAAAAGCTAAATACCTTTTCCACAAGCGGAACCCTCCTGTAAGGTGAAGAGGTTTCGTTGTAATGCAAGTAGAGATAGCCAATCTTATCCCTTGTGAGCCATGAACCATCATGTTCAGAGCTTGAATCTTCAGAAACTGCATCCCATGCTTTGCTGGAATTGTTACTCAACGATCTTGAAAAGTCATCACTTCTGCTGTCCTCGCTCCACGAGTAATCACTTTCGAATTCAATCCCATCACTATCCTCTCGTCGATTCCTAGAAAACAAAAAATAATAAAGGACGTGATTATTTTTTGTTGCTGAATTCAGTACAAAAGCATACAATGTTGGTTTTTAGTTACCTAGAAGCAGCAACAGACTTGTCGCAGAATATTTGCATCCCTGAAAGATAGGGAACGTAATATTGCATCACAGTTTCGTCACATTCCAACATTACAGGTGTACTGGCACCGTATGCACTCCATTCATCATAGGAATCCCAGAGATCTTTCAACGTGAAGTATTCGATTGTGTCCTTCTCAGGGGATTGCCAGAGGCTATTTATGTAATTTAAGCAGCTCTGCAAAGTACATATTAAGGAAACAAATCAGCCAATCATTGCCAAGAGCAGAAAAGAAAAGAATGCAATTCATCCAAGAAATGCTATCTCCATCTTTGTTTTATTTGTCCAATGAGAAAAAGGCTATATATAATAAAAATGTAAGCAATCATAAGCCACATTAATTAAAGAGAAGCCCCTAGGAAAGGCAAGACCACTTTCATTTTTTTTTTTTTACTTCCTTTATTTGCTCCCACTTTCACGGCCAAACATTGTCTCCTCCTCCATTAAAGAACAAAGAGTAATGGTTAACTACATAATCTCTTTGCATTAGGTGACTTAGACCAACCAAATCAGAAATAGTTAGCATCTTTTTCAGTGAAAACAGACCATTACCTACATCTCACTTTGCATAGATTTCACAAACGACATCGCTATCCCTTGTGTGCCATAAAAACGACCCAAATCTAAAATTACTATAAAAAAATGGTGAAAATTGAAAACAAAATTTTTCACTGGGCCCCTGATGAAACAAATAAACATTGTAGAAGAAATCGTCGTTAACTCTAATAAATCGAATCAGGTATTGCAAAATTCCGCATAAGTCACTTTTTTATGCCTAACAAAAAATGGAAATTGTCATCCAAAACCTAAAAATAGAACGCAAATTGGGAAAAGATAATTCTTTTAGCATATCAAACACGCATAATCCGGATTTTAATTTTTCAATTATGCTATAGACAACAGGGAATGTCACATTCCATCAATTAAGTTAACGTATGTGTCACATAAGACATCTCTTAATGCACCAAGCAAGAAGACAATTAGGGGAAGATATCTCGAATATTCTCTATGAACGGGCCTACCAAGACAAATGCCTCCTTGGCCCATCACAAAGACTTCATTTTGGCCTACTACACATTATTACTTGTCAATGGAATTTAAAAAAAAAAAAAAATTCCATCCTCTACTCCTCCATTTTTCCTATTTTGAGAAATTTTCTGAAATTTAGACTTATTATGAGAAAATCTAGAGATTTGTTTTAGAAATAGGAGTATGTTTAATTACTATTTTATTTGAATATGGAGACGGGGAAATCTCCACAAATAACTCAAATGAAATACATAAATCTCAAACTAAATTAATAATTTAATGATAGAAAATTTAAAATCTTTTTAAGAGTTAGAATTCCTGTATAATTATCTTTTATTCTTTTTTTTTTTTCTGTACTTGAAAGAAGGATGGGCACAAAATTTTGATATGGTATAAGATTGAGAATCCTTTTGTATATAAAATACGACTTCAAAACTTGTGCTCATCCGTAACTCTTAACAGAAACTAAATCAAACCAGACGAGGAGGGAGAGGATCGAAGTCGAGAAAACTTTGATCAGTTCAATAAGTTAAAATAGGAAAAGCGAAAATAAAAAGATTAAAATAAACACCTAATTTCCATCTGAAACTAGGAAAACATTGCTTCGAAAGCTGACAGATTAGAAAGAAAATTTCTGCACTCCGAACTGAAACTTTCACATTAATTGAAGAAAACAGACGGAAAAGAAAAATTAAATTGAAAATAAAGATACCCCAGAGAGAGTCCCGGAAGCAACGACCGGAGTCACACGTTGAAGAAAGCTTCTCAGATTCGAATGAGAACTTCCCGAACAGCACCACCCGGGAGACGACATTCTCGAGCAGCAATCAATTTTCTCCAGAAAGTGACAGAAAATCTCAGAGACCACTTCTTTTAAGGACCAAAACTGACAGAATTTAAGTATCTGAACCCTTGGTGTTTGTGGGAGATTTTGGATAAGAAAGCTCCCAGCTAATTTCAGTCATCGAGAACTGCAAGATGAATGCAACAACAAAAAGACCCAATTTGCCACATTTATGATCTCCCCCCTCTTTACTCTTTCCTTTCTCAAAAAGGTGTAGACAATTCAATCAAATAAAAGTACCATGAAAACAAAATCACTTTCCTTATTGAAATAGATTGCATTAACCACTTTTTATTTTCAGAAATCAAAATCCAGAGAATGTGAAAATTCAGTAAAACGAGGCATTAATAATTGCAGAGAGACAAAGGGCACCCGTTGATTTTTTGTGTTTTTTTTTCGTGGAGGTGTTTTTTTTAATGCTTTTTATTAAATAAAGGGTGAAGATTCAATTTGAAGACCCACACAGCAATAAAGAAAGCTGAAGCAGACGAAAAAGAGAGAGAGAATGTAACGTTCTGTTTGGATATCTGTGATGTCAATCTGAATCAGATTATTACTGCAGCAAATAAGAAACGGGTTTTAGGATTTTTGGTAGGGATGGAGAGAGAGGGGGGGGATAAAGTTTGGAGAATTTTTAGAGAGAGAGAGGGAGGGTAAATGGTTTTTCAGAGTAGACAGAATGACAGATATAGACAGAGAGAAGTGGTGGCGGGGAATGAGGGCTCGCTTCGCCGCGTGTGAACGAGGCAGTGTCAGTGTTAGTTCCATGAAGCCTTGTTTGTTCTGTTCCTTTGTATGGGCTTGATGGCCTCGCTTGATTAATATTATACACGTGTCTTTTATGTCTCAGACTTTGACAAGGACTCTCTGCTCACGTGCTTATCACATGCCGCTCATGCTTTGTCAAGTGCACTTTAAGCATATAAGTTATTTTCTTTACATGTTTGATATTTATTTTAGATAGATTTGAGTCAATTTTAAATCACGTAAAGTATCTTATCAGAAATTAATTTTTTATATGTTTGGTTATCTATTTGAAAATATTCGTATCATTATTTTTTTGAAATATTTTTAAATTTTTATAAAAATAATTTTGTATTAAAACTTCACAAATTTTTAAAATAATTTATTATATAATTTTTATTAATTGAATTTTAAATTTTTTTCTACTTGTTATATTAAAACTGAGACAAAATTATAAATATGCAAATTATAAGATTCTATATCCAAAGA
Organism: Saraca asoca; assembly: GCA_026873985.1. Lineage (NCBI taxonomy): Eukaryota > Viridiplantae > Streptophyta > Magnoliopsida > Fabales > Fabaceae > Saraca > Saraca asoca. The sequence goes on from JANHAO010025518.1 coordinate 6,963, forward strand.
TGAAACTTTTTTTTAAGAAAGTTGCAAAATCCCTATAAAAGTTTATTACCCAATGTTTGCAACTACTAATCTCACATTGTTTCTATATACGTGAGAAAGGGATAGGTTTTGATAGTGAAAATATTTTTGGTTCCAATGTATAATTAAAATTTTAATGTTGTTATTTATTATATTTTAAATAAGTTGACTGCTTTGATATTATAATTGAGTACACCTTAAAATCAAAGAAATAAAATTTATTAAAAATTAATAGATATTAATATTACAAATCTTAATAATAATAGGAATAGAGATATTTTTATCAGAAGAGCTAAGTTGGGAGGCACAAAATTATCGTACTCTTTGCTTTCTCTCTGAGTTTACTATAAATTTTAATTGCTAGATTTGTTGGGAATTTGATTATAATAAACAATTGGTCACTTGACTCTATAGTGACCCTGATTAGCATTTCTGTTTTCTTTTTCTGAAAAAAAAAAAATCAAATTATCATTTAGTGGATTCGTCTTTCTCTTTAATTGAGTCTTTGAGATCAACCCGTCAATTCGCTGTACGTGGACTGTTGTGTTTGTTAATACATATACCATTTTCTATTATCCTTTCTATTTCTTAGCTTCCTTGTGTTCATGGGTAATTCCACGGGAAGTAAACTTTTATGAGCAGTATTCATTTCCATCCTTCCCACTTTTTTAAAAGATATAATCAAATTAATTATTTTTAATTAAACTTTATTTTTTATTTTTATTAATTTTTCTATAATTTGATGAAAAAAATAAAAATATATAAATAAAGTATTAATTTAATTTATTATTTGATCATTTCATTAAAAACTAAAAAATTAATAATTACTAAATAATATAAAATAATTATAATTTTAATTATTTTTAAGGATAAGGATAACTTTATCCAAGCAAAATTTTTAATATTTATAAGTTTACACTACCAAATTACTTTTAAGATTGCATATTAAATATTTGATAATATTATATCTTATCCTTTTATTATCTTATATTATATTATCATATTCTTTAAACACAACCTCAATCTCCTAAGAGATGAAACTTTCCATAAATTATCCTTTAAAGGATTATCTTAATTTTTTTTAATTGACCATGTCAATTTGAGAGAGATAACCATTCCAACAATGTCTTGGATATATATAAAATCTACATTTTTTTTTTATTCATGACCCATAATTAAAATGGAATTATCTTTTATTTATCTTTTCAAATTAACAACATAAATTTTCTAGGAAAGCTGAGACATATTATTTTCCTTATCTCTTGCCCTTCAAATTTATATTAGCATGAAATGAGAGGGAAGAGGAGTTTGGATCATGATTCTGGCTTTTCCAGAATTGATATATAATCAATTTTGTGTCATAATATTATATGCCCTTTTCAGTTATTATGTAATTCATTTTAGGCCACAGATCCATTATTTTTTTTATAGATTTAAATAATTAAATCTAGAACTTCTGTTTAAAATCAACCGCCCAACTACCAATGTATGGCTATCATCACTTTTAAAGACACATTATAGGAATTTTTGGTATAGGTATAGCATAATTGATGTTGAGTATAATTTATTATGAATAGTTGATTTTGTGTGAATCAATTGTATATGAATTTATTTTATATTTATAAAGATATTTCTAATAATTAATTTTATTAGGAATATAATTGATTTTAGATAATCTAGTATGAGATAAACTTATGATCACATGGAAGGACCCATGTTGAAGTGAGGTGGACACTTTTCCCTACTCACTTTTTAGATCATTGTTAACTATATATTAATTTTATGATATTTAATATAATATTTATTGTAAATTATTTTGTTGCATGTTCACCTAGGTTTTTTATATTTAGACCTCTATTAGCTCATTTATGTTAATCAATCATTAGAATTTGGACATATCAAATAAGGTAAATGATTTATCGTGAGAGTGATGGAAATAAATTTGGACTGTTGGATCTTTTATGAATAGTCAAAATAAACTATCATTCCACTTGAACATCTGAAAGTTAGATGACTTTCTATTTTAATATCAATTATTGGTTAAATGACTTTCTATTTTAATATCAATTATTCATGTATAACATTAAATGATGAAATTTTGCTTCTCTATTTCACTTTTCTTAACGAGTATGACTATTATCATTTAAGTCACAAAATGAATTAAGTAAAATTATTTTTAATAAATTTTTTCCTTAAATTTTAAAAATTAGTAATGAATTTTAAGGATAGCTGTTAATAATTAAAATACCAAATGAAAAGGCTTTTAAAACTTTGTTAAATACTTGAAATTTAATTTATGTCCTTATACCGTGGAAAGTTACCACTAAGTATAACATTATATTTACTAATTTATTTATGAATTACATGTACACATTTTTAAAAAATAAATAAAAATACTAAGTCTAGTTTAACTTATTTTTTTTAAGATTTATTTTGGAAGATATTTGAGTTTTTTTTTTCTTTTTTTTAGAATAAAAGTGACAAGTTGCTTCACACATACAATGGGTTCGAATTCGGAATACTGAAGGGGGAAGTCTCCGATGCAACATTAGGATTTACTTTAATACTATCCTATGGGATCTTATTCTCTCTTTCGTGGAGTGGATAACCTTATATAAATTTTTATGTATAAGAGGAGATTTTTTGATATGTTATATAGTCCATTACATTTGAATGTTCAAAATATAGTATAAGCCATGATTATATAATTTATCCTATACTATCAAAGTTTAAACATATTTTGATCCCTTTAATATATAAATTAATTGCATTTGATCCCTTTTAAATATAATATTCTATTTTGGTCTATTTAATATGTAAATTGGATCATATCTTATCCACATTAATAACGTTAGTCAAATTAAAGATTGAAAATTCTAATTGATATACAGAGTTTCAATAGAACTTCATGTTGTTAATTATTAGAAGGGAATTAATCAGTCATATGACGTTAATGACCAAATTTAAGTGTTTTCTCATTTTAAATGAGTTATGAGATTTGTACATTTTTTTAAACTTAACAAAGTTAGTTTCATTAATTTTCTTCCCAGTGATTTGTCAGATTATGGCCTTGTTGAAAATTTGTGTGCTAACTAGAATTTTTAAATTTAAATTTGATAAAAATTACCAATTTGGATCAAATTTGATTTAATTTATATATTAAAGTGATTAACATATAATATTTTATTTAAGAAGAACTAAATGTGATAAATTTGTATATTAGAAGGATTCAAATTATAACTAACCCTGCTAACAAATCATATACTGTATGTAAAACTAAGGCTAAGTTTAATAAGGCGTGGATTTTAATTTATTGCCTAGCATTACCTTTTCCAGTAACCAGTAGGTTAAGATCCTGCTTCCAAGTTTAAAACTACTATTGAGAACATAGGTTGGAAAAATCTGATCTTTTAAAACTCAGAATGCCTCCCACTTGCATCCGATTTTCATCTTTTGCTCTATGATTACTGTATGGGTGATTTCTTTCTTAAAAATTAAATACACAAATTAGAAGAAACTTTATCCCATAACTATATGTCATGTATGAAGAATATATATAGTGAAGAAGTAATATTACATAGTATTTTATAATTTACTTTTAGATGTGAATTTGCATTCATATGTACAGGAAGGATCTTCAGAACCTTGAAATAATTCCTCTAGAATAAAAGTATTAAAGGTGGGTAAAACTTAGATCTATGCTTAGGGATTATTCTTAGTAATTCCACTACTACAGGTTTGAAAAATGGTGGCGGTTTAATAGTGGCGGTTTAAAGACATGGAGATATTTTTTAGCGGCATTTTAACGAAAACTGCAGCTAAGAATTTGTGTTTTTTTAACTTTCTTGGTGAATTTTTAGCTGTGGATGAAAACCCTAACCCACTACTTTGCATTTCAAACCTCGCCTTCTACACAAACAGCGTTTTTTTTCTCTTCCTCTTTCACATTCTCCAAATGCTGCAGAAGGCGAAAAGATATCTCCAAAGAAGTCGCACAGCCTCCATTCTTCAAGTATTCCTAAATTCTCTCCTTCCCTTCTTCACTCACTCAGATCTTTAACTCATAGATCTTTCATTTTACTGCTATTGTAGTATTGTAGTAGATCACTCAGGTTAAGCTTTAAGTTTTATTTTTTTGATTTTTGCATTTTTTTTGCCATTTTTAGCCGTAATATGTTATATTTGATTCGTAAACAATTGGATCTACATTTTTTGTGCTTATTTTCATTGTCTTATGGTTTATATGTGGATTTGTTTTTCTTCACTACAATAATATATGGTGGCTCTGACTTTGTTCTATTTTAGTTAGTTGCCTCGGAAGAAGTTGTTAGATTTTTTTTTTCATTTTT
>JANHAO010025519.1:0-11329 GCA_026873985.1 Saraca asoca
CAAGAACAAAACTAACAAAACTAAGGTAAAAGTTAAACAAAAACCACAAACTAACAACTAATTAAGAGGTGATATTCATCATTTTATAGGTACATTTTTCACTTATCAGCTAGACAAAAACGACACCGTTTTTAACCTTCTTCCTTGGCCTTTGTTTTGGTCAAAATGTTCAGCTGAGAGAGGAGAGGTCATGAGCCCTAGAGGCTGAGAGGAGAAGAAGATCGCGTGCTTGGTGGAGACCAAACCAGAAAGGAGAAGAAAAACTAAATGGTGTTTAGGGGTTTCCGGATCCTTTTCCCTTTGGGTTTACTAGAAGGGTTTCGATAAAAAGGAGAAGGTTTCTCCATGGATTTCGATTGGGAACCAAACCACGAAAGGGAGGTGAGCTGGAAGAGTTTCGGTGGGTTTTTAGCTCCTCTTTGGTCTAATCTAGCTCCCAAGGCTTGCTAGTACAAGATGAGGACCTGTAGAGGCCATTGGAGGCATTCTCCAGTGTGGATCACCGGTAGAGGTAGAACGTGTGGACTGCTACAATGACCGACTATTCCACAGCGTTTCAAGCTAGATTAAATGTTAGTCTTGCTTCATTTTAGTCTTAGTTTGATGTATTTGATACATTGAAGCCTCAATCTAATGGGATCTTTGGGAGGTTTATTCGGCCAAGCCATGTTCTTCAGGAAATTTTTTTTGAAATTTTTGGCCTCTTGGACCGGGCAAACCCAACATTTAGAACCTAGGGTAGGTGACAACTTTTAGTAGTGATATGTGGAGAAACATGCTAATTGTGTATTATTTAAATGGTTGGTGATGGAAAATGGTAAAATGCAACACTCTTCTAATATCTTAACATTATTAATGAGCATATAACAATTGACCAACGAAACAAATGTGTCAAATTAATCAATTCATGCCATACCTTCCAAGGCACTTCAAAAAATGAAAAGTTAAATCCATTTTATGTTGTTTTCATTTCTTCTTCAAGTTGAAATTACAAGATTCATACATTTAGTTCTTGCACTCTTGGGAAAAAAACTTTTCTCACTTTTCCGCCTAACTATAAACGACAAAATGCAAGGCACAAAAGAAGTTATAACTATTATCATCATCAAAGATGTGTAAACCCTATAAATTTTAACAAAAATCAATTTCAATTTCCAAATGATAAGAGGAACTATGCTTGCTAAATCAATTCAACATATTATGACATTGGCTTTAATTATCTACGCAATAATATAATAACAAGCTTCCTTAAACTCATTAGAAACATTCAACCTATCTAAAAAAGATGCACAATTACCATGCTGTAGCTTCTAAACTATATCTATACTTTCCTCAATTTTTTGATGAAGATATCACACCCAAGTTTATTTTAGATTATCATAGTCCATAAGTCATCCTCATCTAGTATAGAAAAAGTTGTATCCTCTGCATTTCTTAGTTGGCCACCAACATCCTACAAAGTTATTGATCTCGTAAGACTCACTTAGTTTGGTTATCTTCTTCATTATCATTTCAAATGGAAAGGGTCAATTTGCATTTTTCTAGTCTTCAACTTCCTCATTGTAATAAAATATGTTAATTAAAATTTGATTTCCACAATCAATAACTCATATCTATCAATTTTGATTTGAATGGCAAAGATTTTGCCACCACATCCTAGGTTTTAAAGCCTCAAAAGCACCATAAAATTTACCTGATTAGGTATATGTGAGTTTATAAGGCTAGGGATGTTTCTAGGATGTCAACATCAAATTATTTGCTTAATTAGTATTACAAAAAGAAATTTTCAGAAGAGGCAGTAGCAAAGTAGAAAGACTTGGAAAAGCATTCATGAAGATGGGGTTTTATCATCTTTCATTCCAAAGTTTAGCTTGTTTAAGTCTTCCACTGTATTTTGCCCTTACTCAAATGTATGGGGCGCAAATATAGGTTCATCTTCCAAAGATGGCTTGTCAGAATTTGATTCTTCATCTTGAGTCTTTTCAACAATAACATGGTTTATGAAAGCAAATTCTTCTTCTGAATTACTTGAAGTCATTTGGCTTTTCTTTTTCTTTCTCACAGGTCAATTTTTTTTATGTGGGAAGTGCTAACTTGTGAGTTATGCTACAACTTCCTTTTAGCTTCTCCTCACAGTTTTTGCTTACTGCAGACAAGGTTGATTTTTGTCTTCTAGAACTTCCTTCATCTTAGAAGCTTTCCTTAGAAATTTTGGATATTCAAGGGTTGAAACTTTTTGTCTGGCCATTGAAACATGGAAACTCTATTTCCTCATTCAACAAGGCATACAAAGATAGTTTAGAAAGGCTAGACAATCACCTTATCTTGCTCATTCTTTTTGTCTTCAACCTCATACATTTGATCATTATGGCATTGAAAGACACCTTATTTACATTGATCCAAGTTGGAATTGGATTTTGAATAGAAGTTATAGACAACGCCAAGTCTTCATTTAAGGTAGCAACATCTTTCAAGGACAATTGCTCCTTTTAAAGCCCTTTCTTTCATTTTTCCCACTTTGAACTAGTCAAGGATGAAAATTATGCTTTCCATGTTTTGGCATAGAGATAGGAAGTGCTTCCGGGATGATTTTTTCCTTAAAATAAAACTTCTCAAAATATATATTGTATAGGATATTAGACATCCTTATGGAAAATACTCTTCCAAGATAATAGGATTCCAGGGTGGTTGGAAAATATTTTCATCTTTTAACAACAATTGTCAACACTTTTTCTTTCTCCAAATTCTTTTCCACTATTGGACATCACTTTTTGCCTCTTTAATTTGATTTGGAAAGGTTTGATTTTTTTGATTTGATTGAAGGTGTAATGTCTTTAGTGATCGGGGCCTTCGAGACTTTACTTTTGTCCCCCTTTTGTTGTCTTTCATAATGGAAGAAAGTTATTCCCCTTTCTTTGTGTTAGAAGATTACGCAACATGGACTTCATCAAGCTTGATGTAGGAAGAGAAAGACCCTAGAATATCATTTATCATGGAAGAAATAACTCATATAAACTAGTTATTTTTTATTTTTATTGACAAAAAGTTGACCAATTGCCACTTATCTCATCTTTTGACTCTAATTAAGATTCCCAAACTTCCAAGTCTTCTATCATTATCTCATAGAGATATGGACTATACTAGTTTTCTTTATTAGGCATTCCTGGATATGCACAAACCACAGTTATTTTGCCATCTACTTAGAATTTTATCAGAACTACATTTTTTGGAAGAAAAGTAGTGGGATAGTTTGAAATATAGGATGATGTTCCCACTTTAGGAATTGGAATGTTTAGGAGTAAAACACCTATTCTTTGTTGGAAGATGTCATAATATCTATTGGAATTGGAATATGGTCTGACGATCCAAAGCTAATCATAGGGACAATGATGGAAGTTGTACCCTTTCCAAAATTGAACTTTTCTTTTGTCCCTATCTAGTTTTAAGATTATTTATTTGAGAATGAAACACTTCTTGGCTAGATGACTAACTATTCAATGGTACCTGCAACACTAAGGATGGTCCAGATGCTTAAAGGCTGGAAGCTCGATTAGATTTTGTCTTAGAAACTAGTCAAGGATGCTAAAAACATCTGAGTCAAAGAATGGGTATTCTTTTTCTTTCAGTTGCTTCAATGTAAGTTTAACCTCATCTTAATTTTGATTTTTGAACATTTTGGCCTCAATATTCAACTTACTCTTGGAAGACTTTATGGAAATTTTAGTCGGACTTATTGTAACGATCATGGCCTCCTTTACTTTTAGGGTTTTTTCATCTTTGTTCATGTCTTCCTTCAAATTCATCTTTTCATAAGGATTAGAATGTAAATATCTTCCATGCTAGTGACTCATATTTCCAAGTCAAGAGTCTTCATTGCATACCATAAACACACATGTTAATGGTGGATGCTTTACTAATTGGTTCTTTACATCTTAAGATGAGATTTCTCCATCGTTCAATGTAATTGATGATGAGGATCATCTTTTCTTTCTTTTCTTGCAACTAATTCTACAAGATTGATCGTACAACATGTGTTATAGAAGCTTGTAAGGAATTTCTCTTCTAGCTAGTCCTAATTGTCTATCAAACTTGTTGAAAAATCAATGTACCAATCTAAGGTGGAACCCTCAAGGAACCAGATGAACTACTTTACCATCAAATCCCCATAGATTCTAGCATTGTTGCACCTTACAATGAAATAAGCAACACGCTACCTTCGCTTTCCTTTTCCTCAAATTGTTGAAATTTTGTAGGTTGGTATCCAAGTGGCATGCATATATCTTCAATCCTCTAGGAATAGAGTTTTGCATAAACTAAAGAGGCTTGTGGTGAGCCTTCATATTAGGCTTGAATTGTGTCCGCAATCATGTGTTAGAGTTGCTAGATCGACAATGAACCCACAAAGATTTTGTCAAAATGTTTGAAAGCATCTTCAATAACCTTTTATTCATATGGCTTTTTCTTTTATTTTTGTTCCAAGGACTCCAACTCATCCTTTTTAGGATAAGTTTTATATCCCTTGGGGCCAAAAGAGTCTCCCCTATGAGTAGCATGTTGCTTCAATTAAGTTATAAGAGCCTCAATCTACCTATCTTTTTCTTCAACAATCTTTACTAATTTTTCAATGGCTTAAGCCATTTCTTGGAAATAATTGTCTATGGACTTAGTTTCCATGTTCATGACTAGCACAAAGTCTTCCAATTCATCAAAGGAGAAATTAACCCACCTCCTTTTCGTGGACTCGAAAGCAATTTGTAACTTAACACTTGAGTATGATGTCGAGAATGATATATCACTTTCAATTCTTGCAGTTGAAGAACACCAATTATCACTTGTCTATTCAAAAGCATCAACATTCCTTTTTTCCATTGTTGGAAAACATTACCAAAAGAGGCACTAATGTAGTCTTTTTAGCCTTGGTCTTTGAGTTGGTGACAAACAGAGTTTTGCCTTCAATATTGGTTAGATTTTTCATGAGAACACACATGTCTTTAATATTTTTCGTGGTCAAAATTTTGTGCTTTAAATTTGAGATATGGATTTATGGTTTAACCTTTCTTTTGAACAAGAAAAATGAGAGGAAGAAAGGGTTTTACTAGGTGCTCTAGAAATTTGTATAGATAAATTTCATCCATTAAACTTACACTAAATATATGGTAAATATTGACTTCAAAATTTGGTTCATACGGAGAGTCCCAGATTCCGGCCAATGGGAGTGAGTTCGAGGACCCAATGCTACTTCCCAAAGCACGAGGAGGTTGAATGGGGAGGAAGAATGAGAAAGCTAGAGAAGATGAGGCAGTGTTTTAATGTGGTTCAGCTAAATCTGGACGATAACGGACCCTACATCCACGGTGGAGCTTTTACTGATATATGAGAATAGATTTTTATAGAGTTTTGGCATACAAGTTTCCCGGCCCCCTCCTCTTCTATCAATGCAATCCTATTTCTAGGCAAAGGAAGAGTTACATGTAATAATTACAAGCTACAGTTGTGTTACATTAAGAAATTAAAAGAAAAGATAGTAAATGTACTACTATTCGGCTGCTGCAGGCTTCTGTTTGTGAGCCGGGTCCCTCTTGTCGACTGCGAACCTGCATTTGTATGTGTCTGCTTCTTGATGTTGTTTTATCATGTGAGGTGTCCATTACCCCGAGCTGGGGATCCTAGCTCGAGGCCGTTGTAGCGAGCTGATGCTGCTGTAGCAGAATAGCGAGCTCAAGCAGGATGGTCGACTGCTTGGCGAGCTGGTCTTATAATGACCTCATTGTGTTGCCCTCTAGTGGTAAGCGAGGTAGAGCTCACTGGGCGTTCTTAGTGAGCTGAGTAACTTAGTCTTTGCTGGATTCAAGTTTGTCCCATTTTTTTAAGGCCAATTTTTACCTATAACAATAAATGAATTACAAATTTAATTCTTAATTTGTAGGAATTCTCTCTTTTATAATCCTCGAACTAAATTTTCAATTTCGTTGAAGGCAAGGACCTTTGAGCTTGATCTCCTTCTTCAACTTGAACTTGGATTATCTTTTGGATTAAAAGAAGAAAAAGGGCTTTTGTGCTTGATCTCTTACTTGAATAGGAGGCTTGGATTTATCATTTTGAAAGCTTCACTTGATTTCTTGAAGTCTTTGACTCTTAGAAACACTTTTGGTTATAGAGGTTTTTATTCATTATTTATTAAAGAATAAAACTTTGTGCTTCATTTCTTAAAGCCTTAAGCTCTTTGAAGCACTTTTGATTATAATAGTTTTTATTCTTGTTTTATTGAATAATAAAGCTTTGTGCTTCATTTTTTGAAGTTTTAATCTGTTGGAAGCAATTTTGATTATAAAAGGTTATATTCTTGATTTATTGAAAAATAATGCTTTGTGAATGATTTCTTGAAGTCTTTAACTCCTTGAAACAGTTTTATTATAGAATTTTTTATTCTTAATCTATTGAAGAAAAAAAGCTTTGCCTAATTTCTTGAAGCCTAGAAGACTTTCACCTAGAAGGCATTTCCTTTGAGGACTTTCACTAGGAAGACTCTCACTTGAAAGGCCTTCAACCCAAAGGCCTTTGTCCAAAGGGCTTTTGCCTAGAAAGCTTTCCACTAGTCATTTCTAGTTGCCTTTTTGTTTCTCCCTTTTCTTTTTTCTCTAGAAGATTTGAAGACTCCTTTGATGGAAGCATTTGAGATTTTTCTCATTGGCTACAAAAGCTTTGCATCTTCTATAGCTTTCTTCCTTGTTTAGAAGTTGAAAACTCTTCTATTTGAAGCACTTGATTTTATCTCATTACGTATAGAAACTTTTGTCTTGTCTCGTGAAGATTTAAAGACTACTCTATTGGAAAGCATTTGAGAGTTTTCACTCTTTACTTATAAAGGTTTATGTCTCCAATCTTTTCTTTAAGGGCCTAGAAGATGTAAAGACTACTTTGTAGGAAAACACTAGATAGTTTTCACTTTTTGCTTAGAGAGGTTTATATCTTCTATCTTCTTCTTGGAGGGGATTATGCATTCTATCTTCTTCTTCTTAAGAGTTTTCTCTCTTTGCTTACATAAGTTTATGTCTCCTATCTTCTTCTTTTAAAGGATTGAAGATTTAAAGACTCTTCAATGAAAAACACATCTCTTAGGTTGAAGATGGCCTTTCCTTCCTCATTTGTGAATCCCTTGCCCTATTTGTAAACTTGAGGGGAAGGTACTTAGCTTCATGGGTCAAGTTAGATTTTTGAATCCTAAATAGTAAGGTCTAATTTGCACAAGCTTTTGCCAATGTTTCTTGGAAACAGATGGAAAGATGTTGGACTATATATTTTATATTATTCCATATGTCTACAGTGTTAATGTTGGACATATGTCAAAGAAGATTCCATTTCATTTCATTTACAATTTCTTTTTCAATTACATTTGTGCCATTACAAAATCCATTCAATTTATTAAGGATTTCACTAAAATTCATTTCATTAGGCTAATACATATGTTTTATCAAAAACATTACTATAATCATAATATTTTACTTAATTGTCATCATACCATCAATCAACCTTTTAACTGAATTCCATGCATTTTTTAATATGTTTCAAATGAAAAAATTTTCATTTGCAACTGAATTGAAATAATTATTTTTAACAAAATTTCTAAACAAGATAATTCATTTACTAATGAATTAGAATTATTTCTATTGAAAAAAATGAATTAAATTATAGAAAATTGCTTCTAAATAAAGCATAAAAGAATCGAAAAATGGTCTTTAGAAACTTGGCCTATCATCCTTTTCATGGTCCAGCAAGCACTATTAACCTAACCCCACTTGGAATGCATTGTTAAGGCATTAAAAATAAAAAAAAAAGGCCAATTAACATTATAAAGCAACAATCACATCATTTGTGAGTAACTTTCTAGAAGTTGCACATAAGAAAGTCCAAAGAGCATTAGCCACACACCTATTATTAAATTCAGTCAATAAAGGAGATAACAACTACTCCAATAAAGTTAACTAAAGCAATATAGAGGCAAACCATACCGTGTAGTCTTTTATAACTGCTTCTTCTTTTTTTCTATCAATTCTTGGCCAAGAAAGAGATATTGTTCTTGTGCACTAGCAAAAGTGAGTTAATAGGCAATGAGATATGGTTGCTGCAACTTCAAGCTCTTCAGGCTTCCACTACAGCAAAAAAAAAAATACAATGTTTTTAATAGTTTTAGTGAGGTAGGTACCTATCACAATTTTGTCATTCATCTTTACTTAACTCTTTCTAGATAGTCAATTAGAGCCTATACAGATTATGAGCTTAATAAAGGAGATGAGATCTCACACATGCTTATTCAAGCAATCAAAGAACCCTATGGATCATTGGTTGTTTGTTCTAGAAACTATGCTTCCTCAAAATGGTATTTAAATGAACTCCTCAAAATATTCGAATGTAGGAAATAGGGACACTTTGTTATACCATTGTTCTACAAAGTAGATTTATCTCATGTATGCAAACAAATTGCAAGTTATGGGGAAACACTTTCAAAACATGAACAAGACTTCAATAGCAACAAAAATATGTTCCCAAAGTGGAAAGTTGCTCTTATTGAAATAGCTAACACAGTTGGTTGGGACTCTCATTCTTGAAAAAATTAGCAAAAGTTCTTTCCTTTCTTATATTTTCTTTTAAGAAGTTTCAATCGTAAATTCTTTTTAAAAGCTTAAATTGAATTAACTAATTATGGTTGAAGAGAAAAGGGCCTTAACTAATTCTATATGTTTATCTAAATTTTCACAGACAAAAATTATTTTTGTAACTACAAATTATTGTTACTTTATTTCCGAGGCATTATTTCTTGCCCTTATTTTTTAATAGGGATCAGTCTAAATGAATTTAGAATATCATTGAAGATATTTCACAAAATCTAGATCGTATTGACCAACCAATGGAATTAGGCCTTGTACGAATTGAAAATGTTAGAAAAGAATCACAAAGGAGAGGGCCAAATAAATTTTGTGATAAGCTACTCTTTGAGTTGCTAAAGGATAAGATCATCCCAATCAACCCATACAAAGCTACATGGTTGAAATATGCTATGAGGTCACTCAATAGTAACAAAGTTTTCATTGTTTTTGATAAAGTCAATAGTTTAAAGGAATTAGAACATATAGGACAAGAATGTAATTTCTTAGAACTAGAGAGTAGAGTTTTCATAATGATAAGAGTCAAGGATTTGCTTACTAGTTTGAGAGTTAAACATGCAATATAAGAGGTGGAGACATTGAAATTTTAAGAATCACTTGAGCTCCTCAAATCAAATGCCTTCAATGAAAATTATCTTGAAATAGAATATGAAGAAAAAACAAAAAAACTCATTGCTTATGATAAAGTCATTGCATTAGTTCTAAAGGTTTTAGGTTCATTTTTATTTCCCAATCTAAAGAAGAATGGGGGAACACATGGACAACTCAAGAAGATTCCCCATGAAGATATTTAAAAGGTGTTAAAATTGAGTTTTTATCGGTTAAATCATGAAGAGTAGCAAATATTTCTTCATATTGTATGATCTTTGAAAGTAAAGAATAAAGAAAAGGTAATAAACGTACTAGATAGTTACAACTTTTATGGAGTCATTGGGATAAAACCCCTTCAGGATAGGGCTCTCATAACTATTTTGGCTTGTTAAATATATGGTATATAGTGTAAATGCATGACTTGATACAAGATATGGATTAGGAAATTATTTGTAAAGAATCTGATGAAGAACTTGGAAGAAGTAGTCAATTATGAGATCCTAAAGAAGTTTATGATGTACTAAAAAATATTGAGGTAAGTACAAGACTATCTTATATGCCCCAAAAAATTGTGCCATGGTAGAAAATGGAGTTAATATGATAAAATTTAGCAACAAAAAGGAAAAGAAAGAGAAGGATATTCACACCACACTCTAGAATAGGTAGAAAGAGAATGGTAAGTGATGGATTTTGATGCCACAAAGAGAAATCTCTTTGATAAGTCTTAAGTTCATGAAGAACCCTAAGAGAAGAAGCTCTTAAGAAGATGAACACTCTTCAATTTCATAAAATGAGTAATCTAAATTCTTAGGGAAACAATTCTTCCCTCTTAGCTATTGCTCACCTAAAATGGGTTAGATTCAAGTCCCAAACAAGACCACCAAAAATACTAAAGAAAACAGCCAAAAAAAATAGACATAAGTGTAATCTATTACAAAAGGTCCAAAAATAAGCCATAGAAATGGAACATTCAACCATTAAAAGTGGCACCCCAAATCAGCCCAAAAATAACTATAAATAAAATGCATTAGCTCCACTTGGTAACATGGCTTCAATGCAAATAATTCTTGAATTTCTAAAGCCATGCTCCTCATGTGCGCTCCATATGGGGTGACATAACCCTTGAATAGCCTCCCCCATCCATCTAGCCTTTGCTCTTGTGATAGGTCTAATCAGAAGTTGCAAGGCTTCTTGGTGATCTCTTAGACAATCCCTCAAGCTTCCATCACTCCCCCCTCTTCAAAAAGATTCAACTTCAAATTTTCAATACCTATACCAAAAGGAGAAAGATTAAAAACATTAAAGGTAGGACGTATATTGTAATCACTAGGAAAATTTAATTTACATGCATTGTCATTGATCATTGCCAGCACTTGGAATAGACCATTGGCTCTATGGTGGAGTTTGGTCTTTCTTTGTGCCAGGAACCTCATATACAACCATACCCAATCCACCAACTTAAAAACAATCTTCTTGCACCCTTTTTGGCTTGTTGTGCATATTGTTCCATTCTTTTCTCAATATTTTTCCTCACTCATTCATGAAGTTGTTGCACATATTTAACCTTCCTCTTCCCATCAAGAGTAGTGCATTCCTCAATTGGTAATGGCAATAAATCCAAGGTGGTTAGAGGATTAAAACCATAAACAATTTTAAATGGCGGAAAATGAGTAACTAAATGTACATTTGTATTATATGCAAATTTCGCATGAGGTAAACATTGTTCCCAATTTTTCAAGTTCTTTTGGATGATTGATCTCAACAAAATAGTTAAAATTCTATTCACTATTTTGGTTTGTCCATTAATTTGAGGGTGAGATGTTGAAAACAATAATTTAGTTCCTAATTTCTGATAAGTGTAAAATATACCTATAAAAATGATGGATATCACCTCTTAATTAGTTGTAAACTTATGATTCTTTCCTTACTTTTACTTTCATTTTGTTAGTTTTATTCGTGGTACTACTTTAGTTTGCTTTTGTCTTTTAGAATAGTGAAAAAGGCTCCAAAAGGGACAATAAAAGATGAAGAATGAAGCACACTTGAGTCAAGAAGCATTAAGGAAGAAGATATAA